>BQNB010012645.1:0-78769 GCA_026074375.1 Tanacetum coccineum
AATGTGTTCCATCATTCCTAAACCAAGACGTAGATAGTTAAACGATTCACGTTTAAGGGGTTTAGTGAGAATGTCGGCGATATTGTCGAAGGACGACACTTTTTCGATAGAGATATGTCCTTTTTGGACATTATCACGAAGAAAGTGGTGATGAATTTTGATGTGTTTAGTTCGAGAGTGTTGCACCGGGTTTTGGCTAAGGTCAATCACGCCTTTATTGTCGCACATGATCAGGACGTCATCGAGTTGAACGTCGTAGTCGATAAGAGCTTGTTTCATCCATAGTGCTTTTTTACATGACTTTTCGGTGCTTACTTATTTGGCTTCGGTAGTGGATATAACAAGAGTGGTTTGTTTCTTTGAGAACCAAGATGTCAAACAACATCCCACGAACGTACAAATACAACTAGTGCTCTTTCTGTCTACATAATCTCCCGTATGATCAGAGTCGGCATATACTACGGTTTCTATGCCGGTCCCATTAGGATACCATAATCCTAAGTGTGTAGTGCCTTTAATGTATCGAAAGATACGCTTAACCGCTTCAAGATGAGAGGTTTTGGGGACCTCTTGAAAGCGTGCACAAAGGCAGACATTAAACATGATATCGAGCCTACTTTCCGTTAGGTAGAGTAAACTACCTATCATGCCTCGATACTTAGTACTATCTACCGGCTCACACTCTTCATCTTTCGTGAGTTTAGTTACCTAGGACATAGGGGTTTTCATTGGTTTAGAATCTTCTAAGCCAAATTTCTTAAGCAATTCTTTAATATATTGAGATTTAAAGAAGATATCGTCTTCCATTTGTTTTATTTGTAATCCAAGGAAGAAGTTAAGTTCACCCATCATGCTCATCTCGAACTCTTCATGCATGATTTTGGCAAATTCATCACACATGTCTTGACAAGTCGAACCGAATATAATGTCGTCGACATATATTTGAACGATGATGAGATTTGAACTTTTCTTCTTAGTAAAAAGTGTGTTATCTACCATGCCCATTTGTAGTCATGTTTAATAAGAAAAGCTTTTAATCTATCATACCAAGCTTTGGGTGCTTGTTTAAGACCATATAAAGCTTTCTTTAGTTTATAGACATGATCCGGTTTCTCGAAGTCAATGAATCCTGGAGGTTGTGTCACGTATACCTCCTTATTGATAAAACCGTTCGGGAATGCACTTTTTACATCCATTTGGAATAGCTTAAAATTTAAAGCGCAAGCATAAGCTAATAGTATTCTAATAGACTCAAGTCTAGCAACTGGGGCATAAGTTTCATCATAATCGATGCCCTCTTGTTGCTTGTAGCCTTGAGCAACTAGCCTAGCCTTATTTCAAGAAACAACACAGTTCTTGTCTAACTTATATCTAAACACCCACTTACTTCCTATGATTTTCATATTCTTAGGTTGTGGTACTAACTCCCAAACATCGTTTGCAATGAATTGATTTAATTCTTCTTGCATAGCGATTATCCAACTTTCATCCGTTAAGGCTTCATTCACATTCTTAGGTTCTATAGTAGATATAAAACAAAAGAAGTTGCTCTGGTTTTGGGCTTGTGACCAAAGAGTTCTTTGGTTAAGGTTTCCTATGACATTTTCTAATGGATGATTTCTAGATTCCTTAATATTGACTATTTCATCAATTTTTAAAGTTTCATCCTCAATGTCATTTTCTAAGTTTTTCTTTTCGGTAACGTTAATTGCTTCTATTTCATCTAAGTCATCATCCACCAAGGGTGATGTCTTAGAGGGTAGAGGAGTTTCATCGAATGTGCGAGGAGATTCATCGAATGTCACGTTGAGTGATTCTTCGAACTTTCCTAAGTATGTTTGTTAAGGTATTGATTGTAGCTTTTCTATTTTGTGAGTAACCTTAAAAAGATACATTCGTATGTCTTTGGGGTCACAACTTTGTAAAGATATTTTTAGTGTTTAAAATGAAGCACTTGCTCCAAAACCACTATAAGTAATCTAGAGTTGGTTTCCTACCACTTAAGAGTTCGTAAGGTTGGTTTTTCCTAAAAATGGCTCTAATTAGGATTCGGTTTGAAGAATGTATGTTGATAGTAGTTCTACTGCTGTTACACCAAAAAATTTACGATAATGATTGCTCATTCAACATAGTCCTACTCATTTCTTGAAGTGTCTTATTTATCCTTTCAACCACGCCATTTGATTGAGGAGTGTGTGGAGCTGAGAAGTTATGTGTAATACCATTGGTATTACAAAACTCTCTAAATTGCACCTCATTATCAAATTCCCTACCGTGGTCGGTTCTTATTGACACTATTATACATCCTAATTGGTTTTGAATTTTCTTACTAAATATTTTGAATTGATCGAAAGCTTCGGTTTTATCCTTAAGGAATCTAGTCTAAGTATACCTAGAGTAGTCATCTACTATGACTAAGGTGTAGCGGTTTCCTCCGTAACTCTGTACGGCGGATGGGCCAAAGAGATCCATATGAAAGAGATCTAAACATCTAGTTGTTAAGACTATGTTCTTAGCCTTATGACTAGCGCGAGCTTGCTTTCCAATTTTGCAAGCATCACATAAGTGTTGATCAAACTTAAGCTTAGGTAAGTTTCTAACTAATTTCTTAGATGCTAACGATTGAATGAGATGCATATTTGTGTGACCTAATCTCCTATGCCACAATATGGAGTTTTCATTAATCGTTGCTAGACAAATTTTATCTTAGCGTATTTCTAATTTCATCAAATATAAGCATTTCTTACTAATACTCTACCTAATGGACCTTACATCATTTAGTAATTTTCACTATCATGTTCAAGAAAGTTACTCTACACTTATTATCACATTTTGTCCTTACACTTAACAGTTAAATCTTAAGATATCTACTTGCTCTACATTATCATATTTTGGAGAGAGTCATTCGAAAATCGTCCTTTATCAATGATGGTATCGCGGAAAGATTGCTACAAAAATACATTACCTCGTTGTATGCCTTGTTAGCTTGAGAAGAGCTTTCGTGTACCCGTCATAATGTTTAGGAGCACACGAGTATCCTTTATCTACTCATCGGTTTCAAGTCGACTCCAAGCAGTATCTATTTATATAATGTGCAACACCTCAAACATTTGGTCCCCACACTATCTAATGGGTTCAAGTTGTTTAGTGCTAAAATCCCTTTGCATTTGATGCAACTTGGTTAAGATCGTAGAAATGGAGCACATTTCCCATGGCATGTAACTTTGACGTGGAAAAGTTGTTCCAGTTACGGGAAAGGCCACGTGGTTGTTTTTTTGTCGACCAATGTTTCTTTTGGTTGTCGGACTTGTCTTGAAACGAGGATAATTATTGATGATCTTCTAGTGAGGTGAGTTTTTGATCTAAAATTAGGTTTTAAAAATCAAATCCTCGGGTTTTGACTAACGTTTTATAAAATTGTTTGATTCTTATCACTCGCTACGGGAAACTTTGGGGGGGGGCGGAAACTTTGGTTTACTATTATATGTTTTGGTCTAGGACCCAAAATGGATTTTTGAAAAGACACACTTTTCTCAGATCCAGGTGTACCAACTGGTGGTGGTCCCATAATTGTTTTGGGGGCCGCCCATATTTATGGGACCTCCATCAGAAGACGCCTTTTTCTAAGCTTTCACAAATTTTATTTCTTTAGTTCCACTAAAATGATGCCTTCAATTGAATTAAATTTCCTAAACCCAATTTTCACGGAGGGTTATTGATTACTTAAACATTTTCATTTAGACATTGTGTAATCTATCTCAAATTTATTAATCTTAGTGACTTCATCTTTGAGTTTTTCATTCTCATTTTAAGCATACGACACTGTACACTATTCTGAGATCAACTCCCTTGTTTTTCTCGAGTGTAGACACTTTTTCCTTTAGAACACTAAGTTCTTTTTCTAAATTAATTCTAATGGATTTTGTTCTTTTGTTTTAGTGATTATCTTTAAAACTCATTTTGCACAGTTGTTCCTATCATTATCTAGCCCTAGAGTATTATTGAGACGTTCTCATCACTAGTTGGAGGATTAGGAACATACCTCATTTGATGCTTGAGCTACTCAGACAGTTTCGTCATTGGACTTCTCATCATCTTCTTCACGTATCACTCTAAGAACCTCCGATTAATGCTCTCTTGGTTTTGTCTTTCGGTAGGTTTTGAAAACCATTCTCAATAGATGATTCGGGGTCGCCGCATTTCATCTAAAGCATTTTCTATCACTTTTACCATTTTTGTCGTCTTGGCTTCTTTTGAACGTCTTTTGTCTGTTCCGAGTTGTCTCACGAATTACCATTTCTCTTGAAGGAACTTCTTGAAAGTCTCTTTTACCGCCATGACGATTCTTGTCTTCACTTCCCGGAAGTTGAAAAACACTCTTCATAACTGATTCCTTTCTTAGCTTTAAATCAAGAGTTTCATTTCATCTTTTTCTTTCGACTATGTCAGAAATCTTTCTTGATGAATTCATTTCGTGAACTTTGAGGTTCCGATAAGTTTCATCAAGATATAGTGTGTTAAGTCTTTTGACTTTTTAATGTCGTGACGCTTTGCTCTCCATTTAGGATGTAGAGCCATAAGAATCTTCCTAAAACACCCCCCCCCCCCCCCCCAAATAGTTCTTGCTATGATTACACCTTCATCAAGGGCTGTTAGAGTAGTAATAATAGTATCAAATCTAGGCAAAAACCTATTATAGATTTCGTCTTCGAAAATGACGAATGTTCATATTTGTTGAAACCAAAAGGTCGATCTTATTATTCTTTGCCACTTGGACTATTACCTTGGTGCGGTGATATTAACAATGTTTTCAATTTCTTTTTGCCGTATTACACATGACAATTTTTCATATTCTTTTCTAGGCTAAGATTATACAATACTCTTGTTATTTTCGCAAGTTTCTTTTAAGATCATCACTTTGTTTTACGAAAGATAACCTCATCTATTTGGTTTCTAGATTTTGTTCAATAGTTTGAAAAATCACGTTGGTAATAACATGCCCAAAGATCTAGATTCTATTTGGTTTCAACACATATGTCTCGAATTATTTCTAATATTAAAACAATATCACTTTTAAAAGTGGAGTGTGTCTTTGCATATGATTGCCTTCTAGATATTTTTCAAGAATTCATTAGATAGATCCAAAGCTTCAACAAATACAGTATATTTAAAAATCTATGACGTGACTTGGCTTCTGATACCAATTGTGGAAACTAGAAGGGGTTGAATAGTTTACAGGTTCATTTTTCGTTTCAAAATTTTTGCTTTCATAACACTTAGAGTCGAGTAATATGTTTAACCAACCAACAATATGAACCAGCCAAGTAAATATTTAAACTAATAGTAAATAACAATCACAACAATATAAAGAGATGAGAGAAGAAACAATCAAACCAAGACACCAAGATTTATAGTGTTCGGCTACGAAGATCTTCTTCGCCCTACTCCACTCTTCGAGTATCCTACTCGAGATTTCACTATGTCAACAAGCTCTCTTTAGGCGGAGAAAACCGTTTACACGTCGCTTACATTATTTTCCGACACTAAGCTAAATGTCGAGTCCTAATCTTAGCTAGAACCAATCTACCACTTCACATCATCTACACGGTTACTAGATCCTACACTATCGGATTTACAACAATATCGATCATACAAATACACAAGATAATTACAATAGAGATTTGGTACTTAGAAGAAAAGAGGAGAGATCACTAATCAACACTTCGTTTCTTGGCGAATACGAGTGTTCTTCTCTTGCACTTGAATGAGAGGGAAGAAATGAGAAAAAGAGATTAGATCACTTGAAACAAGATCAAGAGATGTTAGTGATCAAGATATTTAGTGACAGAAAGAAGGTTTTTAGAGAGAGAAATAAGTGTGAGAAAATGTGTGCAAAGAGGTCTGATTTTCTGCAAGGAATAGAGCAGTATTTATAGGCAAGAAAATACAACGGTCACTGGCGGTCCTGGCGGTCCTGGCGGTCCCAGATATATCTGGGGGTCGCCAAACCTATAAGGGGGCCGCCCAGTAGACTACGCTCTCTTTTTTATCTTTTGTGAGGAATGTTTTATCTCGTATGGAACCTTTCATTTTGGGAGAAAAATTTGAATTTTAAATTTTAAGTTTTTAATAAAACTTTTCTTTTAATTAGAAAATATTTTGTATAATTAATTTTGTGAAATTCTTTTGTAAAAATGTAATGGATAAGAGAAAAATATTTTCTTGATCACTAACACAGCTTAATGATTTGTTTTGTTCATACATTAGTGATTACTATCTTGAAATAGAAATTTATGATTAATTAATTTGTAAACGTTTAATTTTATCGTTAAACGTTTTAAATTTTGTTATTATCAAAACGTCCCTGAGAGGTCGAAAATATAAATATACTTTTTAGACATTATTTGTATTAACAGATCAATCGGCCGATGGTAAGCTTCATGACAGAAACGCCGACGAATACTGGGCGCTATTAGAGGACCTAGCGCTCTATGACAACGAAAGTTGGAACGACCCAAGGGACTTCGGTAAACTAGTCAAGCCAATCTCTTTGCACCAGGATGCCCCGAGTACATCTGACCGTCATCTCATTAAGCTCAAAAATCAAGTCCAACGCTTGATGGAAGCTCATCTTGCTCCTAAACAACCAATTCAAGTGAACAAAAATCGCTTTTCATGTGAGATTATGTAGTATGGTCCCCACCGACACTTACCATTGTTGGAAAATCCTGAGCAGCTTTGTCAATACGCATCCTGCATAACTACGAAATTCTTATTGACTATAGCCTCTCAGTGGGGGTAAGCAGTATCACTACGAAACCACAGGGACAGAGAAATTCAACGAAGCCCTTATGCTTGGAGGAGAGGCAAACTTTAATTGGGCATGAACTCAAACCTTCACAAGTCCACAAAACGGGTTGTTCTCCACCTACTCTTCTAGTTACCAAACAAAGCTTGAGAAAGCATTGAGTGACTTTGACTCCCGCCAAGAGATGAGACTATCTAGCCTTGGGACTCAACTCGAACAACAGCAAGATGATATGATTAATAAAATTAACACTCTATGGAGGGCCGTTTCTTAAAAGCTTGATGACACACCTGCTCCTGACACTGCAAGAAACTTCATGGCTCACATAAATGCCACATCCGTTGACCATATCAAAAAGGAAGAACTCTGAAGCAAAGGAATCAAAAGCCCATCGAAATTACTCTCCCCAAAATATTTATCTCAAGCATCCTTAGAGGAACAAAACAGGAACCCCTCATCCCCAAAATGGGTTCACTTCATCAACTCAATCGTCATTCTGAATAAAGAAAATGAAGCTAAAGAAGGAGAGAGCGTAAAGCCCAATGCAGCCGAGTTACAAAGATCTAAGGGGCGTTGTTGAAGCAGAAGAGGAGGTTGAGGAAGAAAGTGAAGAGGAGTTTGAGGAAGAGACTGAGGAAGAAACTGAAGAAGAAGAAGAGGAAGACGACCCGGAATACTTTGACACATTTCCCACAATTAACAAGCTAAGATATCACGAATGGATTCTTAAGAACCCTCAGCCCCTATAGGTTAGCGCTAAGATAAGAACGAGAAACATAGATAACATAAAAATCGAGTGCATGGTCGGCCAATTCCTTAAGTACAAGCTTTATATCGCCTAGAATTCAGCCAATTACTGTGATGTCCAGGCTCAATTACCGCTTGGATATGGAGTGAAGGATTAAAATCAAGAATAAAACCGTTAAATCCTAAGAAAATCATCAATTTCGTAGGAAGGGTCAAAGGATTAAAGGTTTTTGTAAGGAACTTCACTTACGAATGTAACTTTGTCATACAAGAGGACACCACCAGTGTCATTGACCATTACATAGGGGGAATGGTATTGGGAAAACCATTTGTAAAAGAGACCGAGCTTGTCTACGACAAAGATAAAGGAATGGTAAAGTTCGAAAAAGAAGGAGAAAATATCATATGCAAAATGCCTCACAAAATGGAAATGTTCAAACACATCGAAAAAGATATCTTGAAAACGGACAACATACCGTCATTCATCATAACTGGCGACAATTTTAACCAGGAAAAGACTCACTACTTAGACAGTCTGAATCTGGGACCCGCATATCGACGTGACGAAAGCACAACAGGGCAATCCAAAGCCTAATCAAGATAAAAGGTAGAAGAAATGAAGTAGGAGTCACATAAGGATGTGTGACTCCAAGTCTAGCTAAAAGACTCATAAATAAACAAAAGCATTTTTTAGGAGGCAACCCAATATTTATTTTCCTGCATTTAGGAGTGTCTTGTGTTTTAATTCTTTATTGTTTATTCTTGTTTGTTTGAATCATTTGTGATCATGCTTTGTTTTGTTCTTAACTTCGTCTTATAAACAATCAAAAGTATTTTGCATCATATAAGTGTAGAGGAAAATATTTGGTTTATAAGAACCAATTCAAACATATAAAATAAATTTTTTAGATTAATTCGAGTCATGTTTCGAGTCATATGATTGTAGTGATTAATCTCAGGTTTTATGCAGTATTTTACACAAGGAATAACTAATAGAATTGTGTGCAGGAAATTTTTCAAGAAAAACAAAATTGATATTTTCACAGAGTGTGGAGACGGCGTTAGGATTTTTCCTAATGGCGTCGCGTCTCCAAGTCTGTGAGAATTCGAACTTTTTCTATTATTTTTGAAAAATGATTTATACAATATCCAAATTTGTATATTTCTTAAAAACCTGCAAAAACCTATGATTGTATCATTACTTTCATCCTATCTTTACTTCTGTCATGGAGTTAACCCTAAAAGTTTTGTTGTATATATCATATCCCGCTAATTTTATGCCAGGTGTAGTTGTCATTGTCTTTGATTTACAGGTTATATTTGATGAGAAGAAGCTTGGATGTTCTTAGGAAGTTTCCAGATGACGATTCTTGGAGGACGATTTAACCAGTTATCGCATGTTTCTTCTCCATTATTGTAACACCCCCAAAAATTAGGACAACGCAGCGGAATGGTAACATTGGGGTGCTACTTCAGGGCACAAAACACAAGTCACGGAAAACGACCTTAAAATGGACATTTTTTAAAATTAAAGGTCACCTTCTATTTAATAAAGATTAGATTGGCAACAGGTTTATTTATATTATTCAGAAAACATGGTCAAAACGTTTGTAATGGTACTCAAGTTATTAGACTTCAAAAATATATATTTCCGCGCGACTCAAATGCTCCTATGCTCCACTAGCAAATAGTAACTGAAAATACATGCTAAAACTGTCAACAATAATGTTGGTGAATTCATAGGTTTAAGTAAAGTAAAAAAAAAATAGTATGAAATAATTTAAGTAAATTTCAGAGAACGAGTAGCGTTACAACAATTAAATGTCGTTATTTCGAAATCAAGTAGTGATTCAGTAAATCAAGAAGCATTTAAAATGGACCCCAAGATCGAAGTAACTGATGGACTAAGTACTTATACTGAAGTCCAAAACAAGTAATGTAACAAGGAACACATTCTAAGTCTAAATATATATTATTGCACTAAGATCATTAAACCGAAACCTTAACGTACTTTCAATCAAGAGATTGGATAATGCCCCCCATAAAAGTAGATGTTCTGCCAAACTCCTAGAAAAGTAATATCTCAAATGTTAATGCACCCTGATCAAACTACGTGACCTCCATAAGGAAAGGTGGGGTGTCAATCCCGATAGATCTATCCACAACACTCGCGCTCACGGACACTAGCAACCTGACGGTTCATGATAAACAGGGGACTTAAGGTGGCAGAGAAGGTACTTAGGCAATAATATCAGGCATTATATCAGGCTAGCAATACCAGTTTAAAAACACTTGTGTCCGTAGTAAAACAATCATGTCTAAAATTCACGGTTTCAAATATAGGTATTCACGATCTCAAATCATGTTAGTAACAAAACAAAGCTTTAGTAAAAAAATAGTAATGATAACGATTATGTTAGATAGAAATCAATAAGTTCACTTTAGTAAAACGAGCACGTATTCTCGCTCCGAAAATAGTTAAGAAAACATTAAAAGAGAAAAAAGTGGGGCCTATGAATCTCACAAAGTTTGAAAGGATAATTGTATTGTAGTAATAAATATACATGTTTTGTAAACGAGCATGTATTCCCCTTCGGCGGGTTTATAAAACATAAAAGATTAAAATGCAGGACTATGAGACTCACAAAAAATAAGTTTTTTTTAAAATTGAAAGGTAATTGTATTTTAGTAAAATATACAAGTTTGATTAACGAGCATGTATTCTCCCTAAAACTCGTTTTTTAAAACAAGTAAAATAGGGGCTATGAAACTCACTTGATGAATGAAATCAACAAGTATTCATAATAGAAAATGCGTCCGAAGGAATCCGAGGCAAACCTAATCCATATAGGTCGTATAAAGTACTGAAACACTATAGATTATTTATAGGTTGTATAGCTCATCATATATCGTTTCGGGCTATAAAAGAGAAAAGGTGGGGCTATGAACTCACCTTGAGTGAATGAATCAACAAAATAGATCAAAGAGTGAAAATGCGTCATGGACAAGTCGAGAGCAACCTAATTAGATATAGGCCGAATAAGTACTAAGTACTATGAATAACTAGGACCATATATAATTCTATATAGCTACATCACCATCTAATTGTGTTTGTGAAATAATGTTTAAATCACATTTGATAAATAATAATCATGTATTTGAACTCGTATAATCGCGTAACTAGTTTAATCGCCTTTGTAAAATAATATTTATAAAGTTTAAAACAAGTATAAATATTATTTAAGTGTTTCCAAAATGTTTCGCAATTTTTTTTATTAAAAACGAACCAACACTATTCACGTCAGGAAATAGTGTCTAGTTTACAAAATATACATCCGAAAATTATGAAAATCGGCAGGTTTATGTAAAATGTCGTTCCGAACAACTTTGTAGTTTTACATTTCGACTCAATCGGACCCGAAGGCCCTCGAAAATGAGCTTCAGCAGCTGCTGAAGCGTACACAGTTTTTCAGCTTTTATATATAATGTTCGATAACTTTGAAACGTCGTATCTTACTCGTTTTAACTCCGTTTTTAGTGATTCTTTCGAGCACGTCTTCGTAATTAAAAGTTTTATAATTATTTTCCAAAAATGTATCTGTTGTGAACAGTAAATTTTATAAAATTAGTTTTATAAAAGTTTAATTAACGTATAACTCGTAAACTATGTATCTTCTTCGTTATAAATCCGTTTTTCGAGTTTCTTACCTTTTTGGAATTGTCATGAGACTCACTATGTTTAATAACCTATAAAATCCATGTTTTAAAAGTCGAACTCAAACAGCCCCTTTTTAATACATATGTATTTATTTATATAACTTTGTTTTTATTAGTTTTTAGTTTAGATAAAATACCACAAGTCCTTTATATCACATGTCTTATATATATTATAAGTCCTTAGTCCATATTTTGTCCAAGTGTCCATGGTATCAAGTCCTTAACAACACTTTTAAATCATAAGTTCATTAAGTAACTTTTAGTTAACTAGTTTACCCATATACTTTTTATACATAACCAACAAGTGTACAATACTTATACTCTCTTTATAACATGACATTAGCAACCATATAACATGTGTAAAAGTATACAAAACTATGATCACAAGAAAAATCCATTTTTCAAGTTTAAAAGTATCCTTAATGGTGATGAGCCATACAAACATTATATGTACATAAAATCATGAAAGTAAAGATATTAAGAGTTTTAGATGACCTTAGGTGAAGGAGTGATGAATGAAAAACAAGATCACCCTCTTGTGATCAGAACCCAAATTTAACAAGAACACCCAAACTTGTTTAAACCTTGCAAATGTTTAACAACCCTTCAAATCTTCATGGAATGGCTTAAATACGTTATGAGAATACTTGTATGTGTAGTAAATAAAATTGTTATGGATTTGGTATGATGTTGGGTTGGGACGTGTACAAGAGAGACCAAGTGGGAAAGATGAGTTGATTTCTTAAGGAAATGAAGAATGTGTATGTTATATCTCAAGTATTGAATGGCTTATAAGTATAAAGGACTAGTTAAGTGCATAAAAGAAAGACCATAAGACTTATGGTCAAAAAAAAGGGGGCGGCATAATGAGGGTTTTAGGGGGAAAAGTTGGTCAATGTTAGCTAGTCATAAGATGTACATGCATTAGGAAATAAATATGTATGTTTCTTTGTCTCAAAATGTTGATATGAGTTCAAGGAAATAAGGAGTAAATATCTAGTCATCTACTTGCATAAAAGAAAGTATTATACTTGTATTAATCTTGGTAAAAAGAAATGAAAGTGTCACTTGAAATGAAAAAAAAATGTGTAAGTTAAATGTAAGTGTATACTTGAGAATTATAAGTTCTAGCTTGGTCTATATATATATATGGGATGACACAATATATAACCATGGGTAAAGTTTTATAAAACTTTGATTATTGGGAAAAAATAGGTATTTGTTGAAGCGTATATAAATTTTGGTGGTTCCGGGTATGCCTAAACGTAATTTAAATTGCAAAACGTAAACGCGTTACGTAATCAATAAAAATAAAATATATATAAAAAAAATTGAGTATTACTTTCGTAAAAATAATATATTGCTTGCTTGACGCAAACTTTAATTCGTTTGGTGTCCGTTTACGTTGAATGATAATTTTTTTAGCTTACGCGATTTAACTATATAATAAGAATTAAAAGTAAACGCGTACGAGACTAAAATAAATAGTGGATTAAATAGCGTCGTAAATGACCTGAAAATACGAAATGTTACAGTCTCCTCCGGTTAGAAGAGCCTTGTCCTCAAGGCTCAGGTTGCAACACCTGAAGAAGGTACGGGTTCAGTGAAAAGATGCGGATATTTCTCCCGGAATTGTGTTGATGAAGAAGTGTAGGTTTTAAGGTGACTACTCTCAGCATGACATGGTTCTTCCTGAATGCATAGGTAATCAGTCTATGCACCAAATATACATAGGTGATTAGGCTATGTATATTTGAGGGCCAACGATGAAATGCTCATTTTCGTCAAAATAGTGTGGTGTATGAAATGTATCAAATAGTTTTATAACGAAATGAAATAGTCAATAAAGTAAACGTGAAGTAGCTCATAGGGTGACAACAAAATGGTTTATAGGTTGACATCGAGATTGTTTGTAAAGCGATAGGTCATAACAAGTATAAAGAATATCCGAACAAACGCAGAAGTAGTCAAAGAAGATGAACGTAAAGAATTATTCAATCAACAAAATGAACGTAAAGAGTCGTGTTCTAAAGGTAGGTGCTCCAAGGTGACACGTATGAGGTGACAAGTTAATTGTCGTACTCCCATCAACTGGAAGACTTCAAAACGATGGATTACGAAACAACATGTGCGATCATAAGAAGAGTGTTCCAACTCGGAGTCGAATGGTAAAGTAACTAGTAGAATTTACAAAATATGCCGAATTTTCGATATCATCAAAAGGGAATAAAGTAAAGTCGCGTAAATGGTTGAAGTTAATCGTTAAGAGATCAAGAAGAAATTAGCCCATAAGTATAGGTATCCTTATATAATACCAGTATTGACGCCCAAGGGAGTAAATGAGAAATCAGGAAGTACACGAAAATCAGAGTGATCAATATTTATATAACAGACCGATATAAGGTAAATAGTAAGACGTCATATGATAGACGTAAGAGAACGAAATCATAGTCTAGTATTAAATACTCATTATCCATGTAATAGTAGTAGGGATGCAAAAGAGAGCATATAAGTTACCTGGGAGCAAGCGCGCGGATATCGGATAAAACAAGGAGAGACTCTAAATTTTGAAAAACATGGTCATAGTCTAGGTTTTTGAAAACGACCTAGTTCTCTATGACTTCAGCTCTGATACCATCTGTAACACCCCCAAAAATCAGGACAACGCAGCGGAATGGTAACATTGGGGTGCTACTTCAGGGCACAAAACACAAGTCACGGAAAACGACCTCAAAAGAGACGTTTTAAGATAAATTTCACATTTGATATATTAAAATCAGAGTTTACAAAGGATCCCATTTATAATGCAACAGAAAAACATTTGTCAAATGGTACTCAAGTTATTAAGCCTTCAAAAATATATATATCCGCGCGACTCGAATGCTCCCAATGCTCCACTAGCAAAATAGTAACCTGAAAATACATGCTAAAACGTCAACAATAATGTTGGTGAATTCATAGGTTTAAGTAAAAAGCAGTATTGAAATAATTTAAGAAATATTTCAGAAGAAAAGTAGCGTTACAACATTTAAAAGTGTTATTTCCGAAATCCATCCGAAATCCAAGTAGTGATTCAGTAAATCAAGAAGTATTTAAAAGTGGACCACAAGATCGAAGTAATGGTGGACTAAGTACCGTATTTCCGAAGTCCAAAATAGGTAAGGTAGACAAAGAGAAACAATTCATTCATGTCCACAACACTTGTATTATTTACCACTATGCTCATGACTCGATGCTGTATTCGTCATTATAATGGATTTGCACCGTAAATCGGATTGCTCCAGTATAGTAATTATAATGGATTTTGCACCAGTAATCGTATTTGCACCAGTAATCGTAATTTTAATGGATTTGACCAGTTAATCGTATTGGCACCAGAAATCGTAATTATAATGGATTTTAACCAGTAATTCGTCAATTATAATTGGATTTGCACCAGTAATGTAATATAATGGATTTGCACCAGTAATTGTGGCTTTAGGCAATAGCATTTCATGCAAGTAATCTGGTTAGCATACAATTTTGAAAAAACACTTGTTTGCCAAAGTATAAAAAACAAGCAATGTAATTCACCACCCGTAGAGTTTGTAAAACTCAATTAAGTGGTAAAAGGGGGGGATATGAACTCACAAAGTATTGTAACAGGTTAATTGTTACTGTAGTAAAATTATACAAGTTGTAAACGAGCATGTATTCCCCTCTGCGGGTTTATAAAACATTGATAAGATTTAAATGCGAGACTATGAACTCACAAAGTATTGAAAAGTAATTATACTGTAGTAAATTTATACAAAGTTTTGTAATGAGCATGTATTCCTCGCGGGTTTTATAAACATTGAAAGATTGAAATGCGAGACTATGAACTCACAAAGTAATTGAAAGGTAATTGTATTGTAGTAAAGAATATACACAGTTGTAAACGAGAATGTTTATCCCAAAACAGTTTATAAAACAAGTAAAATAGGGCTATGAAAATCACAAAGTATTGAAAGTATATTGTATTGTAGTAAAATATACAATTTGTAAACGACATGTATTCCCCTTCGGGTTTATAAAAACATTGAATAAGATTGAAATGCGAGGACTATGACACTCACCTTGACGTGAATGGTATTCAACAAGTTTAAAACAATAGAAAAAATGTTTGTCACGAAGGGATTCCGAAGGCAACTTAATTTCAAGGTCGTCATAAGTACCGGTACTGATATTATTTATAGTTGTTACATCATACTTATCGTTCGGGCTTATCACATATTTTTTAGAGGTCATGGACATGACGGATACGAGGAGTTAGGACACTTTAAATCGTAAATCCAACAACTCGTCGATAAGCCATCCGAAGAGGCCTCATTATGAAACTCCCTAGTAATATAGTACTTTGATAACCACATAATATTTCTTCTAGCTCAAACACCAACTAATTGGTTTGAGTAAAATTGTGTTTAATAAGTTATAACTTTAATATTTACCGTTTTTAGTAAAAACATAGAATAACTTTTGCGTTTTATGCCGATTCTCGCGTTTCTTATGCCATCTTTTGTATTAAGGCGAGTTATCATAATTTGACATTTTTCCGTATTTGACCCTCTGGTGAACAGTAACTTTTACTGTTCATCATCAGTAGTAAATTTTATTTAAATTGATTTGTGTCGTAACACCCGAACGTCGTATTTATTCGTTATAGCTCGTTTTAGTGATTCTTTCGAGGACGGATCTCGTAATTAAAAAGTTATATTTTATTTTTGATGTTTAAAAAATTAGTTGCTGTAATGAATAGTGTTTTTATAAAAAATTGTTTTATAAAAAGTATTTCTCGTTGTAAAACTCGTATTAACGTATCTTTTTCGTTATAAAATCGGTTTTTCGAGTTTCTTATCCATTTTTTGGAATAGTCCTGAGATGTATTATTAGTATTTTATGCTCCTACCTATGTATGAAACACGAAATTAAACCCTTTTATTATCCAGTGTATTGATATATAAAAAAAATTGTTTATTAACTTTATAAACCTAATTTTATCTAAAACAATGTTTATACTTAAAAAACTATGTTTTCATATTATAGATCCATTTTTTCATGATATATATGACCATATAAAATAAGAAAAAGTGTATAATTTCATAGACATTAGTAAAATCTTTTTACTATCAAAAGTCTTAAGTGGTGATTTAGCCATAAATAACATATTTACACAGAAAAATAATGATAATTAAAAAGGTATAAAGGAATTTAGAAGACCCTTAGGGATGATGTATGAGATGAGAAAAATGAATGCGAACCCGTGTTTAGCACTAGAAACCAAGCTTGCACTTAAGGAATACCCTTGTTTTCTATTAATAAAAAAACCCAAAATCTTGATTTTCTTGCTCTAATTTACTTGCAATGGTGATTAAATGGTTGGAAACACTTAGAATGACTTGTAATGGATGTGTATAGAAGGTATAGTTGAATAAAATTTTGTATGTGGGTTTTTGTGGTGAATTTATTGCCGAAGCAATATAGAGAGAAAAAAAGGGAAAGGAAATTTTTGATTTTTATCAAGCGTTTATGTGTTGATCTTCTTACTAGATACATGTATTTATATATGGTGCAGAAAACTTAGTCAAGGGAACATGGTAAGGTCAAGGAATGGATCATGGTCTTAGGGATGGGTTTATGAGTCAAGAGACAAGAAATGACTAGTATGGTGTTTATTAATTGAAAGGCCTGGTACAGACTAGTGGTAAGTATTTTTCTTTTCATTTTTCTTTGTATAAATGGCTATAATTTCAGCAAAGAGTGATTTAAGTGAGATGTTTTTGTAACTTTTATGGATTGGTTATAAATGTGGTACTTTGTTGGAAGCGTAGAAAAGTTTTTGGTGGTTTCGGGTAGTGCCTAAACGCAATATATCGCGGAAAACGTAGACACTTTACGTAACCGACAAAAATAAAATTTAAAAGTTTAATTATTACTTTTGAAAAAAAAATTATATAATGATGCTTGACATAAAACTTTTAATTTGTTGGTGTACGTTTACGTTGTTGTTGATTTTTTAGTTCTCTCGATTTTAACTTAACACTTAAAAATTAAAAGCGAAACGGTACGAGAAAAGAAAAATAATATAGTGAAAAATGAACAAATTGAATGATGGTCATAATAATGACCTGAAATTACGGATTGTTACAGCTCGACTTCTTATTTCTAAAAAACGTATGAAGATCCTTTAATCAATTCAGGACTTTGTCATAAATTAGACACGATGAGTTGGCTCAAAAAGCGAAGATCAAATGGGCAATAGAAGGTGACGAAAATTCGAAGTATTATCACGGGGGTTCTAAATAAAAAAACGAAACCAACTTGCAATTCGTGGTATCTTGGGTGGGAGGTAGATGGATCGAATCTTCTATTCTAGTAAAAGATGAGTTTCTCTCTTATTTTGCTAGTCGTTTTAATAAGCCTCTGATTATCGTCTTCATATCAATTAGGACTTCCCGGAATAAATTGGCCTCGAACAAACAAAATAGTTTTGGAAATTGAGGTTCTCGAGAGGTGATCAAGAAAGCTGGTTTGGGATTGTGGGGTGATACATCGCCTGGGACCTGATGGTTTTACATTTTGCTTTCTATCGTGTTATTGGACTTTTTGGAAAATGACGTGGTGAGGCGGGTGTAATACTTCTTTAATCATGGGCAATTTCCTAAAGGTAGCAACTCATCGTTTATCACTTAATCCCAAATACTCAGAGGCTAAAATGATGAAAGATTCAAGAACCTATCACTTTAATTGGAAGTTTATACAAGATTATTGCCAAGATTTGGGCATAACCGTTGTGGTGGTTGTTTTTGGAAGGACTCAGTATCCGATGTTCAATCAGCGTTTGTTGCGAAACGGCAGATTCTAGATGGTCATTCATTTTAATTTGAGTTATTTCAATAGGCTGTAAGATGGAAAAAGAAAGCATATGATGTATATTTAAGGTAGACTACGAAAAGGCCACATGATTCGGTCCATTGGGATTACTTGGATGGACGTTTTTAAAGTTCGAATTTGGTGAGAGTGGTGTGGTTGGATCCAAATTGCTTACTCTCCTTTCCAAAGGTTCGTTATTGTGAATGGTAGTCCTACTAAGGAATTTTCAGTTACATAGAGGCCTAAAGCAAGGTGAATCCATCTCTCGTAGTTTCCTTTGTTTCTTTGATCAGGAGAGTCTACATATCTCGATGCCAAAAGAGTGGTGGATGCTGGTTATTTAGAGGTATTCAGGTTGGTTTTTCTCTTCAAGTTTCTCATCTTTTCTATGCGGATGACGCGGTTTTCATGGTCATTGGAGCGAAGCTAATTTGATTCTATTCTTCGTGTGGACTGTTTTTTATCACGCTTCGGGTTTACGGATAATCATGCTTAAGTAAACTCATTGGGGGGATTTTGGTTTTCTAGCGACAAGGTGGATCAGGCATACAAAGAAATTAGATGTGCAATTCTTCAAGTGACACTTTCTCTATTTAGGTTCCAAAGTTGGCGCCCTTATGTCTCGGATTTCTATCGTGGGATGCGTGATTGTCCATAATATTTTAACTCGTTTATCTAAATGGAAGTTGAAGACACTATCTATCGGGGGAGGTAACCTCTTCTGGAAATTCTATCCTTGGTTAATTGCCATTATACCATATGTCCTTATTCAAAGTTCCGCGAAGGTTCTTCTCCCAATATGGAATCTTTAGATGTCATTTGTTTAATGTATCGAGCATACGGAAAGGAAGCCTATATAGGGTAATGGAATAAGTTATGGATTCTAAAAGAAAAGGGAGGGTCTTGGAGTTTCGAGTTTCTACGCTCTTAATTGAGCTCTTTTATTCAAATGGGTTTGGGTTTCTGCACACAACAATCAAGCTTATGGACCAAAAATTATTAAAGGATTCTATGGAGAAGACGAAAGATTGGTTAAACTATGTTCGAAGCCACCATCCGTCCTTATGGTTTGATATCGTCAAGGAGGTTCAAACATATTCAGAGGCAGGGGACTGATTGATGGGATTCATTCAACAGAAAGATGGGGCAACGGGGTTAGACATTCGGTTCTGGAGGACCAAAATGGAAGGGGCGTCAACACTCTCCAATCTGACTTCCCGATTGTATGCATTGGAGACCCAAAAAAAATATTTCAGTGGTGTTGAAGTTATCTCATGGTTGATCATTATGTGTTCGGTTTTGTAGAGCTCCAAGAGCTGGTGTGAAGAGCTTCAAATATTCTGCTCGTGAAGGATTTTGGAGGGTTTTACTCTTTGCGATTCGCAGGATAGATGAGATGGTCTTTAGAAGGTTGTGCGGCGTGTTTTACAAGTCGCTTCGGTTGGATTCTCCTTGACGCTAAACTCGTTACCATGGTGGTCTCTTCCAAAACCCGTTGGATAAAAGTCGTGCCTATTAAAGTCAATATTCACGCTTGGAAAGTTAAATTGGACATTTTACCTACTCGGTTGAACATCTCTAAAAGATGCATGGATATTGAGTCGATTCTATGTCCTTTATGCGAAAAGAATGTGGAATCATCTAGCCATATTTTCTTTACTTGCCCTATATCTAGAGAGATATTTCGCAAGGTTTTGCTTTGGTGGGAGATTGATGTCGTGATGGTTTCCTCTTATGATGAATGGTTAGAATGGTTGTTGAGTATCCGTCTTCATTCTAAACATAAAGAGTTGTTCGAAGGCGTTTGTTATGTCTTGTGGTGGTACATTTGGAATTTCCGTAACAAGAGCATTTTTGGTTCGGCTTGTCCTTCGAAGGCGCTTATATTTGAGGAGGTAGTCACCTGATCCTTCATTTGGTGTAAACATAGATGTAAAAAGTCTTTTAGTTGGGTAGATTGACTTAAAAACCCGCATCTTGTTATTTTGTAATTTCTAGCTTCTTGCTAGTCTTTTTGTTTCAATAAAATTCGCCGTTCAAAAAAAAATTAAAAACATAAAACTAACATTATCAATTCGAATCATTACAACATAAGAAACACCACATGTACAAGAGTACATGACCAACCTTATTGATTTGAAAACATAAAAACAACAACAAACAACGACATACATAGTTAGCAAACAGGTGTTAAGCAATAAAGCTATAAAACATATACATGCACTAAAACGTTCACAAACAGTGCACGTATTCACTTTCAAATTTTTTTAAATAACAAAACCCTAATCACTAAATAAAAACCCTAGCCCATAAATATAAACTCTAAAAAAACTTTTAACATTAAAATTTAAATTAAATCGGCACAATATTCTATGCCACTAATTATTTTTTATTAATAAAATCATATATCGCCCAACATTTCGAGAGATATATGACAAGTGGGTCAATGGTTTTTTATCACTTAATTGTAGTATGGTTCGAGACATGTTGTTTGGGTGACACGTGCATCTCGCCGGAAAATTGTCATTCCTCTTAACAATTCGGGCGATATCTTGTCCATTTAGAAAAAATAAAAAAAGTTAGTCTTTTGCGTATAACATGACCTCAAATATGTCCACTGAGGTAATTTTCTCAAATAGAAAAAGACATCTGAATCGCAAACTTCGTACTACTATTTGCGTCGATAGAAAAGAACACAATTATCATCCAATCATGTCGGTTTTAAATAAGACAAAGATGAGCTTCTGTTTCACTTAATAATTTAAATAAAGGAAAAAAGAAAAAGCACCAAGTGGACTTCACTTGTTTACTCCAGGGTTAGTTGACTCCTTATTTTATACCGACTTACAATTATTGTTAACAACTTGTTCGATCTCAATCTAACGCATCATGTTTCTTTAAAACTCATTTTGCATCTCGCTCATTTAATTTTATACAATTGCATACATCTTTCATATCAGCGTTGTGCATGGAGGTAGCAAAACGGGTGGATCAGACCGGCTCGGGCCACAGACCAAACAAACTCGGGCATGAACAGACACGGGCGGGCTTAAACGGGCATAAGCCAAATGAGCTCATGTTATACGAATCGCTTTAGAACCCAAAACGCAAAAAAAAAAAAAAAAAACTCAAACCTGACGCATCATTTATATGTAAATAAATAATTATATTTTATCTATAAGTTTTTTTTTTAAACAATTGTCATGTTCTCCAATTAAAAAAAACATGTATTCATTAATGCCCATTTAACTTTTAAAATGATTATACATGCTCATTTAAAAAAAAAGGGCTAAGTGCGCCAAAATCTTTTACAAAATAGCTTATATAAAACCATCGAGGAAAGTGCAAAAATCATCCTGTGGTTTGCCAAAAAACCGTCTCACGTCCCTCGTCAATACTTAGCCCAAAAATCATCCCTCCGTTAGTAAATTGAGGCACCATACGTCTCTGAGGACGAACGATGCAAAAAAATTTCCGGGTCCCTTAGGACGAACGATGCAAATTTTTTTCCGTTAAGTACTAACGAAGGTCTTAAAGGAGGGTATTATTATCTTTTTGCTGTCACAGAGATGTATAGTGAACCTTTGCTTTTAAAAAAAAATTATAGTTTTTTATTTTTTAAAAAAATATAATTTTTTACATTATTATTCTTTAAAAAATTTAAAATTATTTTAAGAAATTAAAAAAAAAATCACACTTTTTAAAATCTTAATTTTTTTTTAAATATTAATTTTTTTTGTACTTTTTAAATTTAAAAAAAAACTTTTTTACGTTATTATTCGTGAAAAAATTTATTATTCATATCTTTTACTTTTAATTTTTTTTTTTTTTAACTTTTGAAAAAAAGAATTCGAAAAAAACGTAAAAATGTATAATACCGTTTAAAAAAAATTAATTTTTTTTTTTATATTTTAAAAAAAATGAAGAAAAAAGTAAAAATGTTTTAATTTTTTTATTTTTTTCTTAACTTTAAAAAAAAAAATCGTAACAAAAAAAATAATTTTTTTTTAAAAAATATATTTTTTTTTAAATTAAGATTTTAAAAAGTACGAAATTTTTTATAAAAGTTTTGTAAAGAAATTTAAATTTTTTCACGAATAAAAAAAAAACTAAAAATATTTTTTTTAATATAAAGGTTCACCATATAGTGGCAGAAAAAAACAACAATACACTCCTTTAAGACCTTCGTTAGCACTTAACCAAAAAAAATTTGCATCGTTCGTCCTCAAGGACGTATGTTGCCTCAATTTACTAACTGAGGGATGATTTTTAGGCAAAGTATTAACGAGGGACGTGAGACGGTTTTTTAACAAACCGGGATGATTTTTGCACTTCCTTCAAAACCATTTTTATGATTTTAAGCACAAATTGTCAACTCTAGTTTTGTATCTCAGATCAAGAACAAACCTCGAATTTAATAAATTCGAATTGTTATGCATGTTTGATCGTATACTATCAAATGGACGTGTTTCTTCCACTCATCTGAAATCTCATACTCGTACAACATTATAATATCAGCACAACGTACCTTATTTTCCCGCACAAGTACCAAAAGTACTAGGTGTGGTACTCGGTGCAGCCATCCTAGTTGAAAGTTGTTTTGTGATACGTATCAAGACGGTTTAGGTCCGAACAAAAAGAACTTGGTTTAGTTAAACAACTATCATTTTACAAGTTAAACGAGCATATATCACTAGCAAAATGTTTGAGTCATGTCCGCTAAACAAATTTGAGACTGAACTGGTACGAAACCAACTCAGACTTTACTTCTTTATTACTGAACAACTTTTATATCAGATGCTTTACGTACAAACTATCGTGAATCTTTTTGAAGTCCCAAAATAACTCTTCATGACAAAACTTTGTCCTAATAAATTGTCCACTACTTTGACACGAAACAAGGTGGGTGTTCTAATTAGCTTCCCTTTTTTTCTTTATTTCTGAAGTATATCCCCTTCTTAATCTCAATCTTAGAAGCTTTTAGGTTCACATTCAAGGTTGACTATAGTGGCAGGTCTAAACTCAAAAGTCAAAAATCCAATTATCATCATCAAAGCTAGAATCAAATCAAATAATTAGCTACAACAAAATAACTGAGGATAATAGCTAAGTAATTCTGCAGTGTCATAAGAAATGAAAAATAACATCAAGTAATTCCACATACGATCCTAAAATATCATTTTGTATATTTTTACCCAAGTTCGTGATCATCGACTGGTTTTACATTTTATACAAGTATAACATTCAAAGAATATGCATTATACAACTAACATACTGACATAACTTAAAATTGGTTATTTGCATAGAATCGGGAAACATGCACGAAGTAAAATGTTGCAGATGGCAAAGTTCTTACTTGTTTTCATGTTGCCTTTCGTGTTCTCTAAGGACGTCAAATGCATTTTGACTTTTCGTGTTATCCAATCCCCGCATGTATAGCTTAACATCCAATAAGTTCAACATATTGTTCAATGCATCGGTTCGTGGAATCCAATCTTCAATACATCACATGTCAATCACCGGTTTTTGTAAAATAGATTCGCATCAACACATTAGGACTTCAATAAGTTACGTTACAGAATATCAAATAATCCTAATTCCTATCAAGAACCAAAACAAGTTTTCTGCCAATATAAATATGAACTTTCTACTTCCCAACATTCCGAATTTATAACAAAGTTACTGGTGAATATGGTATAAACCAAGGACATAGAACAGAGCATTTTAAGGCGTCACTCACTTTCGGAATCAAAACCATTGACCTTAGGGTGAATGTGACCACTAGCGTTCACAAATATTAACAAAACAATTATGACAGTATAATTAAATAGAGATATAGAAACCCAGTGTGGACCGTTCTTACCTGAATGAAAGAATTGCCTTAGGTGCATGTCAGTGACACTAAACAGATTCAACTCAGACGGTTTAAGACTTTAAGTTCAAACTGAATACACTCTAAACTTCAGAATTCTGCACAGCAATATCACCAACCAAACACCTTGAAATGCTTTCCACTTCAATAAAACCTTTATTTACATACCAATCTTCACAGCGACCTCATATAATGGAACTATTCTCCGAAAACCATTCAAGAAAATAAGACAGACCCAACTAGTGCATGTGCGTTTTTTTATCACCAGTTCAGGAAAAGGTGTGTGACCCAAAAATATAAGTTGTTATTTGTTAGTCACCAGTAAATGTTTCCAGGATCTATATTTCTAATCATAAGCTCGAAAATGGACTACTAAGCCACTAGTATAACTTCTAGAGCAAAAAAGAAGGGTTTGTATACTTGTACCATTGTTCGGCAAATTAATTGAAGGACTGCGATGGATGTTGTTGTGTGGAGGCATTGTGCTTAAGGTATATTGATATTTCAGCTGCTATACCCACCAGAATTAGACATTTAAGAAGTTTGATAGATGAATTACAATAACAATAGGAAGCAGATCATGTTGCAACCACACACAGAGTGGTTTCGGCACGTACATGATGCAAGGGAAAAAAATACCAAAAAAGGTGACTAGAAATATTATGTATTTACTAAGGGCGTATTAAAAAGTTCCATCCCCTATAAGAAGGGAGCGAAAGTTAAATTTTTAAACATAGAATGTTTTTTTTCAAAAATGAACAATTTTGTGAAAAAATTTTAGGTCCTTAAACTTATTTAAAAATTAACTTACTCCACTATATATAGTCAACCAAAATTTTCATATTTGGTCAAAACATGAGTCAAACATCAAAATTGGTAAATGTTTTTGATTAAACTTTTGAGAATTCCTAATATAGATTAATACCTTATCAATATCTATCAGTTATCTCGGTCAGATTTCGAATATCGTTCAAGGACCGAGATTTGAAATATCGGTTATCGCGGTGAGATCATCGGTGAGATCTCGGTGAATTCTCGGTTTCTATATATTTAGAATAATTATATATATATATATATATATATATATATATATATATATATATATATATTTAAACATAAAAGAAGTGGGCTGGAAAAAAAGTCAACAAAAAACGAGATTTTAAAGATCAAAATCTCGCCGAGATCAAAATCTCGCCAATTTCTCGGCTAATATCGCCGAGAATATCGTTGCCGAGATTTTGATCCAGATTTTGATCCAATTTATTTTCAGGCCGAGATCCGAGATCTCGACGAGATCTCGCCGAGATTAACTGCCCGCCAGATATATATATATATATATCATGTTTATCATATAACAAAATATTTATTATTTTTATTATCGATTAATGAATGTAATTGATAAACAGTTTTAATTAATTAGAACTTTAGATAGCTATAATACAATTATACATGTAACAAATAACAAAGGAGAAAATGTCATACAAAGTAACCAAAGATCTCAGGTTTACTTACTCTCATATATTTGTCAAACCAAATTTCATTTTTTGGTCAAAAACTTGAGTCAAACATCAAATTTGGTATATGTTTGATTAACTTTTGGAGAATTCTAATATAAATTATACCTTTATCAGATATATATATATATATATATATATATATATATATATATATATATATATATATAATATATATATATATATATATAATTGATACATGTTTATCATATAACAAAATATTTATTATTTTTATTATCGATTAATGAATGTAATTGATAAACGGTTTTAATTAATTAGAACTTTAGATAGCTATAATACAATTATACATGTAACAAATAACAAAGGAGAAAATGTCATACAAAGTAACCAAAGATCTCAAGTTTAGCAATGGTGTATGAGAAATTTTCTCCCCACCAAAATGAGTTATGTTTGATTTTAGTAATAAAATAAAGTAACTAAAATAAATTTAAAAAATAATAAAATTTTCAGGTATGAAATATAACTGATTAACATAATTATTGTAAGTTTTAAGTTAATTAGTATACACATTGAAATGATGGAATATTTCAAAAAGAATTAAGATGTTAAAAGCAATCGCAGAAATGTTTTCCTGCCAGTCTTCAGAACAAACCCATCAAACAACCTGTACTTATGCACAATGACTCCGCTTAAAAAAATCCAATAGGCATCTAAACCCGCCATATATAAAAATTAAAAAAAAACAGAGCCAAATATAATTAATGCACCCACTATTTTAATAGCCATAATAACTGGAAGCAGATGAAATCAATATATCATGGGGAAAATAAGAAACGGTTTAAAAACCACCATAAAAGGTGCTCCAATTTCTATTTAAGACTATCAACTCATTTTGTTCTAAAAATTAAAATTTTATACCATGTATCTAGTTTACATTAGTTGAATGGAGATGTATGAAACGAGTGATGCGGGCTTACACTCGGTAAATGTGTCTGGAAGCATTCGCCAGAGAGAAAACTACAATATACAATCCTGCAAAGGGCGTTCACAACTCCAATAACAAAAAAGGTACCGAATCTCCCAAACTTTATGACAAATTTCTCCCCAACTCCACCTATAACTGGATAGATAAAAAAAGATATAAGTGAGAAATTCAAAATCGGCTGCACAAAAATATCGACATTGGGAGTGGAGCTTGCAGGAAACTACAACTACAAACTGCAAGCTCTGTTTTAAAACTAAAAGAGAAACATTTAAATTCAAAGCACAAATGAAATTCGCTTAGAATGTCTGGTTTTGAAATAACATGGTTCCATCCATGCATTTACCCAACAATCTCTCGCCAACCCACAACAGATAACAAAGATTTGAACACACCTCCAAATGCTATTAATCTAAAACTTCAATCTAGTAAGCACAATTGCATATTAAAAAAAAAGAACAATGAATTCAAAGAACAGCCCATAAACAGTTTGGCATAAACTTGTTTTTTTTTCATTGTAGAGAAGTTTAGATATTTGATCCATAAAATTACTTGTCGAATCAAAAGTTGTTTCGCATTTAAACCAAACATGTACTTGGTCACTGGTCATAACCCCATTTCTAGAACTTCTAAAAACAAAATTAACATTAATGATTATAAGCATGAACAAAATTTATTGTAAACTTCAAGAATATAAAAAGTCAGGCATATATAACGCTTTACGTTTCAAAGAGTCTAAATGGTTGTGCATTCAGAATTGAGACAGTTCCTCTTAAAAATCTGACATTTAATAATACATTCTTTAGCACTTTAGAAAACCAAAGGCACCCAAACGGGAAGAAGCTTACAGAATTCCAAATTGTCACTGTAGCTTCCTTAAGATGGCCTCCAAGTATTAAGGGATGACAAGTCTGGTCTACATGGCACCATCAACGAACCACTATGACCTGAAGACAAATAACCAAGAAGTTAAATCACAAAATAAGATTATTAATGTTTGATAAAAAAAATTACAACCATCTATATTTATAAGCTAAAGTAACCTTGGTAAGTAATCCTTAAAGGAAGCTCATCAGATAACAAAGATAAATTAATATCCAAAGATGGTTGCTCCTTTATGTTAAAATCTAATTAAGCAGAGATTGAGAATAAATATCACCTGGAATTAAAGCTTTAGCTGGAGCTATAGTCTGGCCTGCGGGTTGAAAATTTGTTGGGGGTCTCTCCATAGGTGGTCGAAAATAACCTGCCAAGGTGGAAAACAAATTAGTGTGCAAACTAAAGTATTTGCAAAACTTTCAAGTACGCTCTACCCAACATAAACCAGAACTATACTCTCTATCCAACACAATTGTCAATGAAAATTTCTGTTGAATTTGTTCTGATACTCATACCGCCATTCATACTCCTAAATTTAAGCAGCATACATGGTTATCTTGCAAAAGCTCTCATTTGAAAATAGGACACTGTTGACCTGCTATTTCTTAATTGACAGCATATCCTACAAATAGATTCATCACTTCTAGCCTAGCGGTAGTGAGAATGTGTGAGATGAACCCAAACCAAATGGTTGTGCGTTGAAGCCTTTTTGAGATAAGTATGCAGAATATTTGTAATGTATATAGCATGGAAGTTTTGCCTCCCTAAAAAAACTATATACGGTATTACCTGTTTGCCAGACAAATTATATAATTGGATGCCCAGCCCACCCGTCAGAGAAAGTAATATTGGTCAATGTACTAATAAGCTAGTATTCCTTTGTCTGGTCAACAACTGTAGTTCCACGACAGAAAGAATGTAAATTGACCAGACTGCCCGAATTAATGCCACTATATTGATTGCTATATAGCTAAAAAGTAAGCTCCGTGAGCAAAATGCGACTAGAACATGGAGGAGCAATTTCTAGAAAGTATAATTAATGGTTTTTTAAATTTATTAGTACATCAAATCTGAATAACATGGAGGGGTTATCTGCAGTTCTGATGCACAGACAAGAGTATTACTCAAAATTGCAAAAAGACGCAAGTACAGATAAACTCTATTTATTTCATCATCGAATCTTAATATCAAATTGAGAAATTTCTGATCATCATTGACTGCTCAAACAGCATAAGCTGACTTATAATCAAAGTGCAAAGCATTAAGAACTATCTCGGTAGTTATCAAGATGACCATTAGCCTTAGTATTGGTACTCTGTAATAGTAGCCTTCTTCTGATAAATAATTTGATCTGGTGCTTCAGACCTCATTTGATGATATATTCATCAAAGGTTATGAGGTTTACCAGGGATATATATGAAACTTACCCCGTTTAAAATTTTTTAGAGGTGTTGGCTAGACCACGACATAACTGAGAAAATTAACAGAAAATAGCACAAGACAGAGGGCTATGTAAATACGTTGATTCTGCACCCAGGAGCGTAAGATATCCTAAATCAGCCAAAAAATAATGATATTGCTAGGGATTTTCATATAGAATTGATTAAACTATGTCAGGGCTGAGGCCGAGTTTGTGAGAAGTTTTGGCCAGGAGATGTGGATTCACATTACTGTAACACTGAGACATTGCTTGCTTCTCGTATATCCAACTAACATTTGAGACATTATGAGCTCATTAAAATAAGACCCTCACAAATTGCATTTGTAACAAAAATGCACAATTAACCACAGTGATTATGGAACTACAAATCCTAGGGCTAACACATTTAAAGGATCTATCACAGATATGTCATTCCACCTCGGCTTTAAGACCACTAGTTCAAATAGTTCTGCCTAAAATGCTGTCCACTCTGATTTCTTGATCTCAAAAACTATAAAGATAATCACATACTACAGGTACTTCCTAGGTCATGATCAGAGGCATGCATTATATAAATCTAGTCCATGTTACCCGAACAAGATCACACCTATCAAGATATCCAATCTAAAGGGACGTATGTAATCCTAGATGCTTCAATAAGACCAATACAAGACAATCACCCCCGCCTAAATCCATCAAAGCTTCGAAAACAAGAATGAACAAACACATATGCCTTAGATACGATTATATAGAAGGGCCTAGGCACATACAACCCTAACCACTCAATCTGCTTCACTTGGAGCCTCTTCTCAAGCCATACTATTCTAATACTAATTATTAAACCACTTTATCTGCACAACTCGGACCCAAAGACTTTGCAACAACAAAGATATAGGATGCAAAATGATTTGATGCAGCTTCCTTGTTAGGAAATTCAATGCGAACTCATTTGATGCAATTTTTTGTACCTTCTTAGTTTACTTACCTTACAGCTATCATAACAGCGCATTACCAAATAATATATTGTGTAGCAAAGCAAAACAAGAGGGTAAACTTTTTCTTGTTAACATGTTCAAACTATATATGCTGCTTGCTACCCGCAATCCATTGGTGTTACATTCTAAATATTCAGCTTAGTTGGTAAACTCCCCGCAATCCATTAGTGTTACATTCTAAATAGTCAGCGTAGTTGGTAAACTCCTTCCACGGGTGTGTTATGGATCACTTCCCTAAAAACTTAACATGTTCTTCACTAGCATATAGCAATCCCCAAATAGACACACATAGGAACCAAGAAACGAAATAAATAGAACTACTCATAATAATGAAAGGGTCTATAATGCCTTAAGAATCTAAGAACTATTACCTCTTCTATAGCTCCTCATGAAAATGATAACTCAAATATATCATCCCTTTCAAATACTAGGTTTATATCACATATAAAAGAAGATATTCTGAGTAGTAACCCTCGCAAGATTTGTAAATTCTTTTGCAACCAACATTCATACCAACAGTAGCCATAAGCACATCCAATATATCAAGCATATACATTACTAAACATCAATAAACCAAATTTGTGTACCTTCATGAGCGAAAGGTGGGCCAGAGGTTAATGAACTCCTCCCACTACCAATCCATGCACCACGCTGACTATCACTGCCGAACTCATTAGAAGGTGGCCTCCATTGTTCATCGGCCACATATCTCCTCGGGCCATCGGGAGGTTTTGTTAATCCATACATAGAAGAGTATGAAGGCCGCATTCCTGGATTAGGGTATTGAAATTGACCAGCAGCAGTTTGAGGTAACATTGTAGGTTGAAATGCTCTTGGAGGCAAAGACACATTGGCAGTTTGGAACTGCTGGTTTGATAGAGATCCTTGAGGATTTGTATATGTTTCATGTCCATAATCTACAGTCCTCGAAGAATTAAACCCAGAAGGTTGCTGAGGGAACATTTCACCTCTGACTGCAGGATCAACATGAGCTCCAAGACGAGTGTTTAAAGGTACCTGAACAGATTGGTTCAAGAAAATATAATATAAGTTGGTGTATTGCCAATAAAAGGTAACAAAAAAACCAAATTTGCCAATGTCGGTTAATGGCTCCTAGAAAGGTAACATTAGTCTAAATTATAAACAGAAGGGACCTATCAAATTCTTACAAAAATAGAAACTGTTCAAAAGTAAAAAAAAAAGAAATTGTGGTCCTTTACTGTTCAAAAGTGAGAAAAAATAAGAAACTTTGTTCAAAACTGAAAAAAAATTCTCACATATTCACTCCTTTTCTTGGTAAAGAATGAACTTATGTTACCTTTTGATGAGCAAGAAAGTAGATGATACCCTAAACTGGCAAATTTAGCATTTTATATTACCTCTCTTGGGAGTAACATGTTATCATCAAAGTAAAAGTTAAGTCTTACATTGGATGGCATCGGGGACTGATATGGGTGCACATTTTGAGGTGTAGGGGGTTGAAGAAACAGCACCTGTGGTGAACCTGCTGTTGGTCGGTGAGGAGGATATGTTTGCGACGGAGGTAAAGGCATAGGAGGTGGTGGTGGCGGTGGGGGAGGAGGTGATGGAGTTGACGGTGGCGGTGGAACGATGGGTGACAGAGGTGGTGGTGGTGAAGAGGGCAAAGGAGGAGTTCGAGGGGGAGAACCAGGAGGCAGCGGCGGTGAACTCGGGCGAAGAGGGGATGCCTCAATGGAATTATCTGAAGATGTATCCATTGTCCGGTCAAACTCTTGGTCCTCTTGAAGAGTATTATAGGATGAACCACTCGGAAAGATTTTTTCATCTTTGGAATGCCCGGATACATCTTCCATCTCAAGTTCACCATCCACATCCTCCAAGATGCAGTGACGTCTATCGTTTGAAGTTACTGAACAAGTTTCAATTTCTCCTGTCGACGGGTTCAATTCTAGTGTGGGTTTATCCGTGTGCTTTTTAAGTGAAAAGTTAAAAATGTCATCTTCTTCTTCATCTTCAAAAACATGTGATGACAACAATCCAGGCAACTGAAACGTCGCATTGCTGAAAAACATTGGAAACACGCATATTAGATGGTATTTCTTTAATTGCATACAGCATTCATAAACAGTCCTACACAAAATAGATCAATGCAATTCGCACATAAGAAAAAGACCAGCATATACAACTGCAGATCAGGTTGCCTGTGTGTTCAGAAACAACTGTTATAGACCAGACTGGAATGAACAAATAGAGTGTCTTCCCAAAAAACTCTCTGAGGAAGCAAGCTGAAATGTACACACAATACTATGTTTAACTGAAAAAATGAATGGGAAATGGGAAAACATAGTTAACTTTTGCTAATTTGTCCATATAAAATCAACTTATGAGTAAAATTGCAGACCTTTCTGAACATACATACAGAAGCGTCCTCAGCAATGACAATTTAGAAGTATAAATATGATAGATAAACTGAAAAAAAAAAACTTTTTTGTCTCTTCCAAATTCAATAGAGTAACATCATTTTGCTTACTAACACACATGAATGTATAGTAAACAATATCATAAGAGAACAGATTATTGGTCAAATGAAACTCCTAGATCAATTCAACTGTAGCATGGCGCAATAACTATGACCATGTAAAATGTTACATACCTCCCATATTCATCAACAAGCATCCCTTCCATTTCTCTAAGAGGATCATCCACTGCTCTTTCTGATCGAGATGGACGCTTGGAGGAAATTCCAGCAGAAGCATCATCATTCGAAGTTCCCATGTCCTCGATGTAGCCCCGAAGTAGAGTATCAGGTAGAATTTTCCTCTCAAGCCACAAATTTAGAACCTAGAAAATATAAATCAGCTCAACTTCTCTTGAAATCAAAGCAATTAGCCTAGTTATCATATGCAAAAAACGAGTAATCACCTTTACGCATTGCCGACGATTCTCACGAGCATTAGCACCTGGGGGAGCAGCAGCTCCTAAAAGACGAGGCAATGCTGTTTGAACAATTGGGATATAAGAAGCTCCAGCAATGCCTGAATAAACAATACAACTAATGAGGCCATCACAAATCAAAAGATTGCTTATTCACGAAACACGATTTTAAGTATCAAATCCGCAGAAAACAATATCATTATCTATGTCGCATACAATATAACTTTAATGAACTCCCAAAACATAATTGATATAGAAAAAACAAAAAACAAAAAGTCCAAACAATAGTAAAAGCATGCAACCTTTCTGTGAATGGGAGCATTGTGTAATGGAATCAACCAGAAATAAAAGATCCACTTTTCGATGCAAGCTCGATTCATTTTCCAACTTTTGAATAAGAAGCTCCACAACCTAAAGAAGTATCGCAACTGATTAAACACTTCCAATAGTGATGATAATTAAATAGCTATATTCTTGAAACAAGATATGTAATCAGGAACGTAATGACCACTCATTCATTACATTTTGATAAGCAGCAAGTAATGAACAGATAGAAGTTCATTTAACAAAGTTAACTATGATAAAAAAGATTAAAAAAATCGCCGTAGTAAGAACTTGGAATACAACACGTTCAACCCCAATAACTGCCTAAGTAGGCACAGCGAAGCTAAACTAACAGAAATTATAAAATGACTGTCCCTATACTATACAACACTATATGTATCATTTCAAGCATCACCAGCCTATTTGACTCTGCAACAGTAAATCAATGGTTTATGACTTTATGTTGATTAGGTACTGATCAGCATAAAATGTCAAATCTGCAACTAAGTCTCAAACTGTTGCCAAAACATCTCAACTGACTTATCCAATTATCATATGACATCCTATTCCCCACATGCTGTATATAGTTTTAATAGGGTGCGTTTGGTATGCGCCTATGAGAATGGGAGAATGATAGTTGGAATGATAGTTAATGTTCGGTATATTAATGTGGTTATCAAAAATTGAAATCATATCTTAATTTGTGGGCTTTCTCATAGGAGGCTAGTGTGCCTCCTTTCTTATCTCATTCCCATTGTCATTCCATATTATTCCGAAACCCATACCCATTGTGATTCCGAATAGCAAACTAAACGCACACTAAATAAAAGCCTCGTTTTAAATAATGTTAAATAATTCCGTCAATAAAAAGCAAAAGATTCAAGCCACAGGGAGCCAAAAACAGATCAGTGTTTCATGCTCAGCTAGACAATCTAAAAACACGGGATAGCCTCGAAACCATTCACCTAGGGCCAACAAAAAATTATCATGAGAACAGTAAGTGATAACGAGCAAGAAACGTTTCAGCAATGAATTATAAAGGCAGTTGACAGACAAAATTCATTACAAGAAAATGTCTAAATGCCCAAAAAAATGCGTACAGGCTTACAAAGCTGCAAAATGTAACCAAAGTGACTGGATGATTTAACACCGCTAAAATATAGTAAATTAAGAGTCGGAAAATTAATCAGATTTTACGCGCAGGGAACGATATTAAAGACCATCCTTTTTCTTAACCATCTCACAGAGTGATAGAGTTGACGACTTGACATGGATATATTTCAGCAAATGGTGTTTCATTGATCTAAATAAAGCATAATGATGGTTACAAAGTGCCAAGATGATGTGGTATGCTCAAGAAAGAATTCCCAAATAAGAAACGTTAGTGTCATTAGACATGGAAAAAAATCATTGCAAAAAGCAATTAATATCTTTCTATACCCTATACCTCCTACCATCGTAGAGCCATATTGTCTTCTGTGTGGGCCTTAACCAGTAAATCAAAATAAACCATTTCGGGTGCGTTTGGTTTGTAGGAGGAATGGCAATGTGTTTGGGAATAGGTTTGGGAATGAAAGACAATGGGTACGGATCTATCAATTAGATTGTTTGGTTTGGAGGTGGCCAAACTCATAGTTTGTGGGTTTCCAGAAACCTATCCCCACCAACCAAACATGTTATTTGATTTTCATTCCCATTCCTGGTAGCTAAACTCTCCAACCAAACGCACCCTAAACTGCATCATTATACTGCTATCACCACATAGCTTCGGATAGTGCAAATATGTCAAGTTTCCTAGTACATATCAATAGCATGAAAAGAGGCTTACACACAATAGGGACAAAATCACACATACACAAGAGAAACCCTACCTCATTTGCAATGCCCTGCTTTGCACAGTCGATTGCATGTCGTGTTGCACGTCCAATGCTATCTTTAGCTCTTGATAGTGTTTCTATCATTCCTTCAAAAGTGTCACGAGCAACAGCAGCCTCAGTTCCACCGCTAAGAGAGCCTCCTACAGGGCGATGTCCTGAACTGGTCCTCCTCTCCTCAATATCTGCAGGATCAGATTGATCATTTGATTCAAACTGTCCATCGGTTTGAACCTTGATTCCAGAAAAAGAGCCAGGACTTTTCCCCGTTGCTTCAGTGGCCGTCATATGAGATAAAGTAAGACTGTCATGCGCATGGTTTTGTGATTGAGCTTGTTTTCTTTTTGCCTGGGCAACTGCAATCAGATGCTTCATTGACTTGGTTGCTTCTGCACTTCTTGAATCAGCCAATACCGTTGTTTTATCCACCCCAAGAATTTCTAACCTGTATCAACCAAGGGGACAATATTAGCACCAGAAAAATTAGTGTGCGCACCTTTTATAAGGCAAAACAAAGGCATGTTAGAGCACACCTTTCACTAGATAACAAGCTGCTATCACTTGGATTCCTCAAAACGGCTGCAGTATCTATAACTCGTGAAGTTGATTTTGAAGCAGACTTTGGGGTAGACTTGGAATTAAATTTTGCAGTAGAAATTGCAGTAGATTTTGGAGTAGATCTCGGCTTATCACCAGAAATTACAGGCCTACTTCTCTCGTTTACTGCATTATTCTGAGAACGATGTCCACTATCGTGAATTCCAGCCGAGGTCTTTAATGACCCTGACTGACCCTTCATTTGTGAAACATTACCAGAAACCATGCCTAAGGTCTTGTTTCCTTTAAGAGGTTCTACCATTTGGTAGTGAGCATCAAAAGGAGACTTGCTGGGAGAGACCAATGCCTTCATAACCTCTAGGGATGATTTCTTTTCAGAGTCTAGTACAGACTTGCTGGGAGAGACCAATGCCTTCATAACCTCTTGGGATGATTTCTTTTCGGAGTCTAGTACAGACTTGCTGGGAGAGACCAATGCCTTCATAGCCTCTTGGGATGATTTCTTTTCAGATTCTACTAGTTGCTGAGAATTAGCGACAACCCCTTTCACAGGCACACTTCTATTTCTCATACCAGGAGAATCTTGAACGGTTTCTGTCACTACAACATTTTCTTGAACAGACATTGAAGTGTGTGAGCCTCCATCAACTCCTTTAGATGTTGACCTTCCATGCACGGGAGTCTTGGGCTCATCTTCATCGTCATCACATATGCGAACAGCTCTCCTTTTCATAGGGGCTTGAGTAACAGATTTAACTGTATCTGCCTTTTTAGCTGGAATAGAGCTTTCAGCTATGCGATCATCAGACATTGGCTCCCTACGACGGCGTTTTGCGGGTGGTAGAACATCTTCGTCACCATGAGCTCTACCATACAGACCATCTGTCTGCACCTTTGATGGCAATTGGGCTTTTGGTTTCATATTTGGCGTTGATTGTTTATCTTCATCGTTGACTGCTTTCCTAGGAACTCCAGAATCAAGACCATTTGACTGCGCCCTGGATGGCAATCGATTTTTCGTATTCAAACTAGGTGTAGACCTTTTATCATCTTCATTGCCTGCTTTCTTAGACACATCATTTTTTCTGTATGCTTGGGACTTCTTGGGTGCATCACCCAAGCCCTTGGGCCTTTTTGTAGGATGCGAAACTGCATTATTAAGAAGATTATCTTTCCCTAACTCTGGTTCAGACCTCCTTTTCTTTCCAGTAGGTTCAACACTGTTTTGCTCTCGCCCTTCAGCAGCCTTTAACAAACTGTCAGATCCTCCAACATGTGTTTTATCTTTCAAAGGTTTCTTTGCTTTTTTTGAAATTCCACCAGAATCAGGGCTTACCACACCTACGTTAACTTCATTCTTACTCCCATGCGAGGAACTTCTTCGTATAACATCATCTGAATTCCCAGTTACGGTATGTTCAGTGTGACTGGTCTGAAATGCAGTTTTATGACCTGTAAAACATATTGACCATTTAACCACTAGAATCAAAAACAAAAAAAAACAAAGAAAATAAAGAAAGAAGGTGTACCAGTATCAGACGTGAAAGTTACATCATCATTGGATAGTTCAACTTGTTCTTCAGTGACAGGCGGAGAACGGTCATTAACAATACGTGAGATGTTGGGATGTTCTTCCTGGTAACCCATTTCCCTTTTTGCGTGAGAACACCTTTCTAAGCCAGGGCCCTGGTTTACATTATCATTAGAAGAGGTTTCACCACTGGGACCATCAGTTGTCATCTCTTCGTCCACTATCTCTGTAGAATTAGCATCAGGCTGGGAAGTTTGTCCATCATTACCATCAAATATTTCACAAATTTCCTTCACTGCTTGGGAAAATTGTTTAACTGTCTTCCCTTTACATTTATGCAGCAGTTTGTCTTTAACTTGGCTCGTAAATGGCTGAATATCAGCCGGAGCTACAAATGCTCTGCAATAGTGGAACATGTAGAAAAACAGAACCCATTAAGTTACACGTATATGTAATAGATGATTTAACTACTTTTGGATGTTTTATCAAACCAGCAATCAATTGATCAGCAATACATAACCTACTTAGTACTTCATCAACAACTTATTCTTATACATCAAAAAACCCTATTCAATGTGACAGCATAGTTTTAAGCATGTGCCATACATTCAGTTGTCCGTGGCACCATCATTTATAAACATAACGTTTCTCGGTGACATTTGCCACGCCTCATCAACAAAGGCAATTTTTTTCCTGTAGCTAAAACAAATTGCTAGATTTTCACTACTAAAACAACCATTACAGGTAGAAAGTACTTACATTTCTTTTGTACCGAAGAACAGTACAAAATATTTCCTTGGATCAGGAACTTTATTATGATCTTCAGGGCTGCTGATCTGCATAAAGAGAAAACAAGCAACAAAAAGCTTTTAAGACACCCACTACCAGCAGATTATTTTTACACCATGCGGCAACTCACACATTCATGTAAGCTGCACAACACGACCCATAAACCCCAAAAACATACATTAACCTTCTTCCACTTCAATATTCACAAAAGGATAAGTTAATCAAGTTTGGTGCAATACTAGAGTCGTCGGAAACCCTCAAAGAAACAATCGACTAGACTCCCGTCGTCCAAGCAGAATGTCTAGATAGGGACTTCAATTCAAAGGGCGCCTAGTCTAGTTCATAACATGTGGATACACCATTAAGCCAAGTGGAACCCGAAAATCAATTAAACATCCTATATACAAAAATGGCATTAATGTTATGACCAATCCAATTATCACATCATATCAACAAAATTAGAGCTACTACAAATTAGGGCTAATCTAACCTTATCACCAATCACAAATTAAGGTTCACCCGCTAATCACCAAACCCCAATACAAAAACACAAAATTCAATAAAAGAAACTGAAATTCAAATAAAACGACACAATAAAAGATAAGTTAATCAAGTTCGGGTGCAAACCCCAACACCCCCCCCTCTCTTAGGTCAAAAATCAGTAACGATAGTCTAGTTTAACATCCTAAATAAATAAAAAACGCGTTGAACGCTATAACCAATCTGATAGTTACACCAATTACAAAACCTAATAACAAAATTAGGGCTACTAATACTAATCACCAAAACCGCAATTATCAACATAAAGGCACAAAATTCAACTACTTTAAAGCGAAATTCGACACGAAAACAGAAAACACAATGGGAATGAATTGAGACCTTAGCAGGCCATGCAGGAAAGCCTTTAACTTTAGCAAGAACAAGATCGCCTAAATTTAACGAACTGTTTTTCGCCTTCCCTTTTGCTCCCCCACGTTTCCGCCCAGGAGCCATTTTTAATTTCAAACCCTAATTTTACACATAGACACCTTCACTGCGTGTTTTATATAATTGATCGGAAATTAACCTAATTAGTCTAAACCCTAGGTTTTCCGGCGGTGGATATGATCGGAAATTGAGATTCCGGTGAATCGGAGGGGATTTTGTTTGCCGGAATGAGGCGGTGGATGAAAAAAAGAGTGTGTGTGTGTGTATTTGTGATAGAGTATTTTATTTTGTCAATTTATATTAAAAACATGTGTATTTATGGATGCATGAATCAATTAATATTAACATTATACTTATTATCAAATTTTATAATTATTCCAGATTATAAAAGATTTTAAGACATTCTTTTGTTGGAAAAATACTTTTGTTGGAAAAATAAATGGTGGTAAGTGGTAACTGATCAAAATATTGCGGGTGCCATTTATCGTTTCGATTTTTACGATATGAATGTCGTTGATACAAATCATATATATGATAGATAGTGTAACGGAAGAGTATGAGTTTGTCGGAAACAGATCCGAATGTGGATAGGTGCATCTGTGTGTATAGTTGCGGGTGCGTTTATCGTTTTGATTTTTACGATATGAATGTTGGTTGTAATCTGATACGGATTATACATGTAATGAATAGTGAAGGTAAGAGTATGAGTTTGTCGGAAAAATAAATGGTGGTAACAGATCTGAATGTGGATAGGTGCATCTGTGTGTATAGTGGCGGGTATATTTATGGTTTTGTTTTTACGATATGAATGTTGGTTGTAATCTGATACGTATTATACATATGATGAATAGTGTATAAGGAAAGAGTATGAGTTTGTCGGAAAAATAAATGGTGGTAACAGATCCGAATGTGAATAGGTGCATCTGTGTGTACAGTTGCGAGTATGTTTACAGTCTTGTTTTTTACGATATGAATGTTGGTTGTAATCTGATACGGATTATATACATGATGAATAGTGTAAATAAAGAGTATGAGTTTGTTGAATAGCTTACCAAACAAAGATGAGTTTCATGACTTCATATGTTTTCACGTCATCTTGGTTGATTACTTCAGATTTGCGTTGATGTGGCAACTAGCTAGTTTTTTATGTTGTCGGCGTAAAACTTTTGGTGAGGAGATTTAAGGTTTGCTAATTGTGTCAAGTTTTATTAGTGATAAGTTGATTTGATAGCCTAATTTATACTAGTTTTGGTTGTTATCGTTTATCAGTTGTAGCAAATATTTTGTGTTACTTTTTTATCTTTATTCGGCTGAATTTATGACTTTTTTGTTCTTAAAATTTGTGTGCATTGTATTAATAATATTACTTTATGCTATTTGGAGTTATTGGTAATTAATTGTTATTTCATAATTACTTTTGTGTAACACGCAAATTTGCAAGACGTTATAGTGTGCAAAATGTGTATGGTGCAATAATTAGTTAGTCTTGCGGAACTCGTGAATTTACTTAAGGCCGTTGTTATGCATACCCATTGGCTCACCTTTTACCCGTTTTCGTGCACGGTTTACCCTCTTATTAACGGTACAAGACAACTTTTGATCAGTTTCAGTTTCGTACTTTTTATTTTTTAATATTGTTGACTTGTCAAATTTTATATTTTATGTTTTGTATTTTATGTTTCCTAAATTTATAACAAAAACAAAGTTATAAAAAAAATTAAAGAATTAAAAAAAATAGAAAATTATGGGGTATTGGAATCCAAATAAGGGGGTATGTGTACATACTCCTTATAACACCCCGTGTTTTAGGGTCATTTACGATGTCAAGAAATTCACTATTTATTTTTAGTATTGTACGCGTTTGCTTTTAAATCGTAATCGTTAAGTTAAATCGCGTAAGCTAAAAATTATCATTCAATGTAAACGGGCATCAAACAATTAAATGTTTACATCAAGCAAGTGTTAAGTAATTATTTGGAGGATAATTATTAACTTTGCACATTTTATTTTTATTGGTTACGTAAAGTGTTTACGTTTCGCGATAAAAATACGTTTAGGCATTCCCGGAACCACCAAAACTTTTCTACGCTTCAACAAATACCCACAATTATACCCAATACTCAAAATTTACAAAATTTCATCCTATATATCTATATATGGCCGGATATGGTGGGAAAAATCAAGAAAATTATCATAAAAACTTCCAACTTGATATGTACATACACTTACCATTTAAAACCTTAAGACTTTCTTCTATCTTGACCAAAGACTTCCTTAAATCCCTCCTATGGTCCCTTTGAATCTTGACCACTTCCTATAGAAGTCTTGGACTAGTCAAAGTGTTATATAAGGCATGCATTACTAGTATTCATTCACACACTTCATTCTTAGCTAGAAAAACTTCACAAAACCTCCTTTTTTTCTCGTTATATGCCATGGCCAACATCAAACAACACAAATAATCCATACAAAAATTATTTAGCACATTTACATACATTCCTACATCATTTTTAAGGTAACCTAAAGTGTTTATAAGGGTTAGTTTGGAGTTTACAAGTGTTAAACAAGAAAGGTTCAAGATTAGGGTTTTGCTTGGAATTAGGGTTTTCAAGTGTTGAAAGCTTGAGTTTGTCATCTAAACAAGGGTTTAGATCATATTGTTCATCATCATACTTCATATTAAAGTTGCCTAAAAGCCTTAATCTCTTTACATTCATGATTTTATGTGTATATAATGGCTATGTAGTTAATCACCATCTAGGAACTTATTTACTTGTAAAAATGGATTTTTACGCTTGTTTATGGTTTGGTAAGCTTTTACATATGATATATGGATCTTAATATCATGTTATAATGGATGTATAAGTATTGTACATGAGTGGTTTATATATAAAAAGTATATATAAACAAGTTACTTAAAAAGTATACATATATAAAGTTATGGACAAATAGGTATGTAAACTCATGGATCTTGTGATTCTTGGACAAACTTTGGACAAATGAAGGACTAAGGACCCTAAGTATGTAAAATACATGGTATATATGGTTATAAAGAACTTGTAACAAAGTGGTTAAACTAAAAAGTTATAAAAACAACTTTTAAACACATTTTGAGAAATCAACCAAAAGGGGCTGTTTGAATTCAAATTTTAAGGTATCCATTTTATATTTTTATAAAATACTACATCTCATGAGGATTCCAAAAAGGTAAGAAACTCGAAAAACCGATGTATAACGAAGGAGATACGCTAATTTCAAGTTATACGTTAATTAAATGCGTTATAAAAGAAATTTTATAAAAACAAGTTACAAACTACTTTTGACACATTAGATTGGTTATTTTTTTCAAATAGTACATAATTTTAGGATTCCAAAACATTGAGAATCGTAATTTTTGGATCAATAACGAAGGAGTTATGAATTACGCAAGTTTACGACATAAATACTTTTATAAAACTATTTTTATAAATGTTACTGTTCATCTCAGACATATATATTTTTAAAACATCATTAAATAGATAGGACTTTTAATTACGAAGACGTGTTCAAAAGAATCACTAAAAACGGAATTAAAACGAATAAAATACGACGTTTACGAGTTTACTATAACTAATTTTATAAAAATAATTTTATAAAAGTCTATGAACATTAAAAAGTACTGTTTGTAACACCCTCAAATCTGAGTACGCAGCGGAATGTTGAATATCCGAGGGCGTTACTTTATGGATCAATAGCACAAGATCTGAGAACGACTACTAAACGTGTCGTTTGAAAAAGATACATTGGATTAACAAAATACTTGTTTGTTACATAAGCCCATGGCTTCAAATTGTTCAACAATATAAATAAAGATTTCGGTTTATAACAATTGTCCCCAAAATGTAATAAGACCCCAAATCTTAAGTGTTGACTCTTCAATTATTGACTTCCAATGTATCATCGCACCTCGTGCCTTATTGACCTGAAAAACATGCTTAAAACGTCAACATAAAGTTGGTGAATTCATAGGTTTATGTAAATCAATAGTAGGACCGCAAGATTTCCAAGTGTATGATTAAGCAACAAATGCAAACATCATAAAAAGTAATTACGTTTTCCTAAGCTCATGACACTAAAGCTCGACATATATGAATGCAAATATAAATTTGCCAACAGGTGTCCGTGAATGATGTGCTAACCCCGCAACATCCCAGATTCGACATGGTATGCGTTCGTTCCCAGTGATAGCTAGTCACCCGAACGGGGATTGTCAATCCCTAATAGATCTATCCATAACATTCGCGCCCACACAATGTAATTCCCAATCACATCTATGCAATTAACAGTTCATGATCATGGACATAATGGGTTATGGTAACTTAGGCAAACACGTAATCATGGTATAAAATGTACACTTGCGTCCAATTTGTAAAACAAAGCATGTTCTCACCCCAAGGATGTAAATCATTTAAATAATTGTAAAATATGGGGCTATGAACTCACAATATCCTTTAAAAACAATCACGTTGTTATAAAACAACCGAGTAAGTATAAGAGTTTGTAGACAAGCATGTATCCCCCTCGCGGGTTTATAAAACATTCAAAAGATTGAAAAGCGAGGCTATGAAACTCACCTTAGTAATTAGTCCTCTGAAACGATATTAGATATCCAAGTAAGCAATGAATCACACCGTCAAATACCTAAGTAAATACAGCCAGTCTTAGTTTACAAATTTAGGCTAAAGACTCAATGTATAAACTACAATAAATTGCTAGTCTATATATACTGTTATCACTTGTGTGGTGGTGTACGTGTTTAATGTATTTGAAATTGTTTGATGGCTATTGGGAAGGTATAAGATTTCACACGTTCTTGACTATGCATAAATGTCATTAATAAATATTCGTATTTATTAAATTGTAAGTTAACTCGGGTATTACCCGAATATAATTCGTCCGATATGTTAAGTGATTATGAAATCACTTCTGTTTATAAAATACCCTTAGGTTTTGTATAATTACTAAAACAACCCCTGGGTATATAAAATATATATACTATTTTACATTTCAAACCCTTAAGTTTTCATAATTACACATTTAGTCCTCCAACTTTACAAGTTGACAATTTAGGTCCTTTTAGTTTCACACCAGCCCCCTTAACTTTCAGAATATTCAAAACAGCCCCTAGACTTATTAAAGTCCAAAAATGACAGTTTTAGTCCCTCTAGTTTGTAATTTACACTTTGAGTCCCTTAATTTACAAAAAAATCGCATTTTTAAGTCCCATTAAGGTTCTAACAATGTGACATTATGTTTAATTAAGTCAAATAAGCCATATAAGCTGCCTGGGGTTGCCCTAGCTTACAAATAAGCTTTAACGAGCTTATTTTGACTTAATGGGCCTTATTGGCCCATATTAAAGTCCTTGTGTGTTTATAATGTTGGGGTTTAGGGGTCCAATTAAGTTTTTAAAAAGCACAAATGCTATTGTTTATGCTTATTTTAAGGTTTGCTTTAAGCTGCCAATAAGCTCAGGAGAGCTTATTGGAGCTTATTCGAGCTTATTGGGCTAGCGAGCCCAATAACTCAAACCCGAAACACATTAAAGGTTTTTCTTAGCATTTTAACTTATTTCTAACCTTGTTAAACTTTTTAAACTTACACAAATCAAGTTTGGCTTATTAATAAGCTCGGATGAGCTCTATTTTGAACTTATTGGCTCGTTGGACCCATAAAATCCTTTAGCGAGAGTTAATACAAGGTCAGGTAAGGTTTTCTTAGTAATTTCCAACTTATTTTCCTTTCGTACTTGCTTATTAGGGTATGGTTTATTGATGTGGATTATAACATAATATTAACCTCGTTATTGGGATTTGTTAGGCTTGGTACAGAACCCGATAAGTGTGTGTTTAGAGGTTTAGGTTTGATTCTCTTGGGTCCAATAACCTTTCTAGGATTATTAGATGCTTATAAGTTGTTTAAGTTGAAAAATATGCTCGGGTGAGCTTATTTGAGCTTATTCGAGCTTATTGGGCTTGCTAGCCCAATAACTCTAACCCGAAGATATCAAGGGGTCCATTAGTGTTCTTAAGTTCATAATAAGCTCATTAAGCCGTGTAAGCTCACGAATAAGCTGTTTAAGCTTATTGTGGCTTATGGGCTCGCATTTCGGACATGTCAATGGGCCGTCGAGCCCAATAAGGGTTCGGGTTGGTTTCTAGAGTATGCTAAGGCCCATGAGAGTTTGGTAAGCACTTTAGGCTTCTAAATAAGCTCGTTGTGCTTATTGATAAGCCGTGGCCTTGTGGACGTGGCCTGTTGGGCCTATTGGGCCCAATAGTGGTCGTTTGGATTTTAACGAAATCAATTATGGCCCGTTAAGTGCTCTAGTGTTTATTAGGACCCGTTATTATACTAGTAACCTATGTGAGCTCATTTTAGCACGCATCAAGGTCGTGTTCATCCATGCAACCGTTTATTAACGTCGCATGTACGTTCCCAAGTCTTAGTATCGCGTTTACAACAAGTGTTTACGTGTAGTTTCGTTTGTTTCGAGTGTGAGAGTTTGTATCCACTTGGTTTCCTTACTTGATGTTAAATGAACCCGCCTAGTCATATTTGATCTTTTATACACATTTTACTACGTCCTAGCACCACACAAGTATTATAGGAGTACGTATAAGTGCGTTATCACGCATGGACTATGTGCGTTCTATGGACTAGCACGTTTCTTAATAACATGCAGTTGAAATTTTCTCTAGTGCATCATCTATATCCTCGCGACATTAGAATTCTAGATAATAAGGAACAAACAAGTATTGTACAATTGCTGTTAGGTGTCGAATACGGACTTACAAGTGGTCCTAGAGCTTGTTCTCAGAGCGTTAGTGTGCAAAAAGAGCTAACTAACGTGTGAGACACGACCCAAAATTATACTACCCAAGCTTCAAAGCTTAATGTATACTCAAACCCTAGCTCGCGTAAACCTTGAGGTCGCGTATGTAAACCCTGTGTGTGAATATATGTTGACTCGAAACAAGATGTGTGGGTGTGCTTGGGTGCGGTTTGTGACCCGAACAAGAGAAGAGAGTATATGTGTTTATGGTTTGAGCGAGTATGGGGTTGTAAGAGTGTTAAGTGTTAAGTGTGAGTATGCATTTATAGGCAATGAGCAAGTTACTTCCCAGTTTTCACAAACAACTAAACGGAACCAAATTTGGTGCCCTATGAGGTTGGTTTTTAAGTTTTTAGTTACTACACCTTGTTTTGTTAAACCACACCGGTCACATATTTAATTCACTTGCCCACCCCCCCCCCCCCATGTTGTAAACGTTATACCTAAGATCATACAAATCTTTTTGGGGGGCATAAATTTTGTGTGTTTGTTGCTTAGTCGTGGCCCGAAGGGGCAAAAAGATGAACAATTAGTTAATTATCCATTGTGTAATAGCCATATTTAGGAGACCATTAGGAGCTATAATAATTCAATGGGTTTGTACCTTACTGAAGGATCTGTAAAATGAAGATTTCTAGTTGGTTTATGTGTACTATGTGTATTACCGGCCCCCGTTGTGGTTTATATACAACAAATTGATTATTTTTGGGTTAGGTAGTAAAATGTGGGTATGGTTGAGTCTGGTTTGTCTTAGGTATTTCCGGGGTGTGTCCAAATGTATTTTATTGCAAAACGTAACTCTTTTACGTGACCAATAAAAATAAAATACGCAAAGTACATAATTATCTTCTTAATAATTATTTCTTACTTAGGTGATGTAAACCTTAATTTATTTGATGACCGTTTACATTAAATGGTTATTTCTAGTCTACGCGATTTAGCTCAAAAGCAAAATTAAAGTAAACGCGTATCGGACCAAAATAAATAGTGACAAATATTAGGAGTCGTAAAATGACCTGAAATTGAGAAATGTTACACTGTTCACCAGTAGCTTGAAAATAAGAAAATGTAATATTTTGATACCTCGTCTTAATACGAGAACATGGACGTAAAAAACATCCCAAACTGGCTTAAAACGAGAAAGATACGCACTATTTTATACTTGTGCACTATTTCCTGACGTGAATAGTGTTGGTTCGTTTTTAATATTAATATATTTTTGCTGGAAACATTTTAGAATTCATTTATATAATTCTTATATACATGTCATAACTTTATTAAATATTATTTTACAAGACAATTGAATTATTTGTTCGAACTATACAAGTACAAAACACACGGATAATATTTATCAAAGAGCAATGTAAATATTATTTCACAAACTCAATTAGATGGTGATGTAGCTATAATAGAATATATATGGGTAGAGTTATTTCAGTATTTTAGTTTGTATGACCTTATAATTTATTAGTTGCATCTCGGGGTAATTGTGACGCATTTTCTGTTGTGATTTACATTGTTAAACTCATCCACTCGAGGTGAGTTCATAGCCTCACGTTTTACATTTTATAATGATTTATAAGTTTTGGCTGTGGTGAGAAACTGTCTTTGTTTTATAAATTGACGCCATGTAAACATTTCATATTTAAAACGCTTACATGCTTTTTGCCTAAGTGAGCCGATAACCCAACATGGCCCAATATCATTGGAACTATAAATACTTGGAGGATGTTGAGTGCGAATGTCTATAAATAGATCTATTGGGGCGGTCCGGGTCGACGCACCGTTCGGGTGATTAGCTTTCATTGGTGTCGAAAAACTACGAGCCAACGAACGTATACAATGTCGGATTTGGGGCATTTATGGGTTCTAGAACATCATCATGCGGCAATGTATGCTATTTATATTGCAATTCATTTATGTCGAGCTTCAGTGTCATGAGCTTAGGGAAACGTAATTTATATTTTTGTGATGTTTACATTTAATGTATTATCACGGGGAAATCTTGCGGTCCTACACTCAATTAATTCACTAGACTATTGTATTCACCACATTATGTTACTTTTTATGCATTGTTTTGCTCAGGAGGTCAATAAGGCACGAGGTGCAAGGGATACATTGGTGGTCGTTATTTTGGGAGACAATTGCATTAAAGATTTGGTTCCATTACACATTTGGGGAAAACGTTTGTTTTCGAACTAGAATCTTTGTATAATTTAATAATGAACAAGTAAAGCTTCGGGATTTTGTAACAAACACTTTGCTAAATCCAATGTATCGGTTTTAAACGACACTTTTTAAGGTCGTTCTTATATATCTTGTGCTATTGGTCTATGAAGTAATGCTCCCAAACCCATATTCCGATGCGACCCATTTTAGGGGTGTCTTAAGATTGGTATCAGTGACCAAGTTTATAGAGAACCAGGGTCAAATTATTTTTGCATGGGACTATAACGTTTTCAAACTTGCCATTCATACAAAGGGGTTATCACGGACATAAATACACTTGTGTTTGCATTAGTTAGTTTTATAGATGCTACATGATGCTATACGTGTTCATTATTATTGTACATATGTTACTATGAGGGTCTTTAATTTATATATTATATTATATATATATATATATTTCTATATATATATATATATATATATATATATATATATATATTTATTATTATAAATATATTATATATAATATATAATATAGTATATATATGCAAAGATGAGTTCTGCATTCTTACGCACTACTTCTACAATTATTTATATAAATGGTTATTTATATAAATAGGGGAACATTTCTTTTGGCAATTGGTAGCATATAAGTCGTTAGGTCCTAACGCTAACCTAAACATTAAGCTATCGATTATGTATAACATTACTGTGTGTGTCATTTATGTCCCATCCCCCCCCCGCATGCGGCACCATATTCATATTTCACCCCCCTACCTAACACTGTGTGTGTGTGTGTGTGTAATATACTTATATAAGTTAAATTTTGCTCATTGCAAGCAGTCATGTTTTCATCATCGACGGTTACCTACACGTCTGTCTATATTAATTCCGAGTCATGGAGATTCCAGTGAGCTTTTGATGAGGAGATAGAGGAACCAATGGAGGATCAGCCTCTACCTGCTGATGCATCACCTACAGCCTTCTCCAGGCTACAATTGCTGACTCGATCGGAGGGAGGTATTGAGGAGGACCTGTGAGGAGGATCCTGCTGACCATCCAGTCGACGGGAGGAGACAATGATGATAATAAGTCATCTGATGATGACGACGATGATGATGATGTGAGAAGGATGAGGAGGACGAGGAGCACCTAGCTCCGGCCGACCCATCTGTGGTTACCTAATAGATGATTCATTGTTGCCCTCAACTGGAAAGAAAAAAAAAAAAAAAATATTTGGCGAATACAGAGGCATTTGTAGACTGATGAGTATGCTTCTACACTCACATTCCTCACCATTTAATCTTGTTTTCTGATGACCAAATCTCTGATGCAGTACGGATGTATATTTAAACCTCTTGACTCTACGATCCCAATCTATTGAGCATGCGTATTTCGACGTTGCTGTTGCACTACCTTCATCACCACTACCACCATTAGTATCACCACCACCAGAGAATATTAAGTCACTTAAAGATAACATAAGAGGCTAGCATCTAGAATCTTGAGAGGCACCCTGGCCCTAGATCAAAAATGATTGTCAGTGTAGCTCGTTTTGATTGTTATCCACTCTATTCTTGAGTAATACTCGGTTGGTAGCGTTAATGAAAAGCTTGTACTCTTTTACTCAGGTAAAATGATGTATTAAGTATTAACCTACGCTGTTGGTTATGATCTTGCTACTATATGATGTAGATTTATTTATGTCATGATTGATGTTATCTTATACCTCTGCATGACGTGGTCTCACCTTATATATATGTTGTAATTATGGAGTGTCATGATTTTTCCTTGGATGAAACTTCATATACATTTTGTTCCCTGTGATCTTCAAGAAATGATGACAACTGTTAATCAAGGGATGAGTATTGAGAAAATTGAGCGGGTTGTAGCCCAGCGAGTGGCTAATGCTATCGAGGCTATTGCTATTTATGATACGAAAACCAACATAGCCCGCAAGTCAATGATCCAGACTGAATGACAAGAAGACAAGGTAGCAGAGAATGCTAGCAACAAGAGGAAGTGGAAAGGTAACCACAATGGAAGCTCGAGCCAACAAAACAAAGGGCATAAGGTGCCTAGAGCACACACTACTTGGCCAATCAACAAGAAGGCATATGCTGGATCTCTACCTCTGTGCAACCAGTGCAAGTTTCACCATAATGGACCATGCACTATAAAGTGCGGAAATTGCAAGAAGTTTAGTCACATAACCCGAAATTGTAAAACACCTACTGCTGCTAGGAATCAACGAACTTTCACCTGTTATGAGTGTGGAAGTTTAGGACACTACAAGAGTAATTGTCCAATAGTGAGGTTTCAGAACCGTGTGGACATGTACTGGAAAGGAAAAGCTTATGAAGACTCTAGCGCCACGACGTCTAACATCAACACCTAAGGAGAGACCCTCCCGTATTACCTAGTGAACTCTAAGCGGAAACTTTATTAGACTTTAAATTCCAATAGGAATTTGTGTTGTACTTTCTTTTGACCTCGTTGTACTCGTGGATGATTTAAATTATCTATCAAATTATCGTATTATGAAAATTTCGTCAATATTAACTTAGATTCCTTATTTACTCTTGCAAACTACTCTCACGAATATCATGAAATCATAACGCTATTTTGACGAAAATGAGCAATGCATCGTTAGTCCTCAATTATACATGGCCTGATCAACTATGTATAATTCAGGAAAGTACCATGCCGTGCTGAGAGTAGTCACTCTAAAAACTTCTTGTCAAGAAAACAATTTCCTACTTATATCATGTACTATGTTTGTATTCATAAAACGCGTTTACTTTTGAAAATCGAATTAGTAACTGTAATTAAAAACTAAGCATTGGTGTGGTTCATCCATTCTTACTATAATGTTCGACATCATCTTATGCCAAATCCTAAGCCAAAAGGCCGAGACACATCACTGGTCGCCCTAGGACAATTCACTATCGAATTTGCTCGCCATTAGAGAATTTACTAAATTACCCTTTCAACATTTACTTAATGCCATAGAATTTGGCAGTTTCAACGTCATAATTAGTATGGATTGATTGGTGAGATGCTAGGCCATCATTGTTTGTGATGAAAAAGATCGTTCGCTGTTCCATTCGAAATCTAAACGTTGATTATCCGTAAGTACAAAGCAAAACCGCGCGCAAACGAGTCTTATTGAACACCAATCTTCGTGCCTCTAAAAGTTTAGAAGTACATGTAAAAGGATGTCAGGTCCATTTTGGCACGTGTTATACGCAAGGGAGATTGAAGACATAGGTGGAAGGAGGAGAAACGACTTGAGGATGTACCAACAATTCGAGATTTTCCTGAAGTATTTCCAGAGGACTTGCAGGGTCTTCCTACGACTCGACAAGTGGAAATTTCAGATCAATCTGGTACTTGGTGCTGCATTTGTGGCGCGGGCGCCTTATTGATTAATGCCGTCCGAAATGAAAAGGTTGTCAGAGCAACTGCAAGAAACTTCCGACAAAGCTTATTTATGGCCTAGTTCCCCACTTGGTGTAGCTCTAGTCTTGTTTGTCAAAGTAGAATGGATTGGATCATTTCGATCATGAGCATCTGACTTTCGGGAATGAATAAAGGTTAACAAGTGAAGATCGTCTATCACTCCTCAAGGATCGGCCGATTTATATGATCAATCTAACAATGATCCATTGTTTTACTTATGATATGAACTGCGATCAGGTTTTCACCAGCTTTCGAGTACTGGTGAAAATATTCTAAAAATAAATTCAGAAACTCGGTTATTTTTCTTTGTCATACGAGATCCAAAGGTTATGACCTATTTGGGTTTGACAAACGCACCGGTGATATTATGGATCTCATGATAGGGTGTGTAAATCATATTTGGATACGTTTGTCCGATCGTCTTTTATTGACGAATATATTACTTTTTCACACGAACAAGAAGGAGACGAAGAAGAACATCTTAAGGCAACTCTAGAATTGCTTAAGAAGGAGGAATTATATGCCAAAATTTTCTAAGTGTGAATCTTGGATTTCCAAAGTACAATACCTTAGTCACGTGATTGATAGTCAAGCATTAAGTCGGACCCGCCACGACTCGAAATCCATGAAAGACTTGGGCTTATCCCCTAAAACAAAAAATGGATGATTCGTTAATTTTTAGGACTTTTGGTGTATTACCGAGATTATGACGGATTTTCGAAAGACCGCCAAGTTAATTGACCAAGCTTACTCAGAAAGAGTAAAGTTTGTTTGGGGAGTACAAGCAAGAATGTGCCTTCCAGTTACTGAAAGCTGATAGTTGTGCATGTGCGCCAATTCTGGCTTACCTGATGGAAGCACAATATTTCGTAGTCTATTGCGATGTTTGCAATAAGGGATTGGGTGCTATGTATTAATGCAAAGGGATAAGAAATTTTCTTATGCATCCGACAGAATTAGAAATTCATGAGAAAAAACTATACGACTCGTGATTTAGAACTTGGATTGGTAATGTTTGCTCTAAAGATTTAGAGGCACTATTTGTACGGAACCAGTGTACGATGTACACTGATCACAAGAGTATACAATACATTCTTAATCAGAAAAAGTGGAACCTGAGGCAACGTCGTTGGTTAGAGTTGCTTAGTGATTACGACTGTGAGATTCATTATCACCCGGGGGAAAGCAAATATTGTTGCTGATGCTTTGAGCAGGAAGGTGCAAAAATTTAAACCATTAAAGAGTTTCGAGCCATTAGTTATGGGAAGATTGGCTTAGATCTTCTAAACAAACTCCTTGGAAGGCACAGAAACCCCAAAACTTCAAGAACGAAAATGTAGGAGGTATGATTAGGCAGGCTATACCGGAGGAGAAGTTAGAACCCGTAAAGGATTGGAACTCTATGTCTTATACGGCTGGAGTTGGTTTGCCCTGTTATGGTAATTTAGACTGTGATTCATGCACGTTTCACCACAAGTCAAAAATACTTTATCCAATCGGGTTTGACCATAAGAATATGAAGTGAAGCTATATTAGTGGCCAATGTGAAAGGATGCCGATATTGCCACCTAAAGCTAGTAAATGTGGTGACATGTACTAAGGTCAGGTCTGAACACCACAGGCCATTGGGTTTGTTGATGCCAACCGTGTTACCTCGAATGAAAGTGGGAGTGTGTTCACCATGGATTTTGTCACGAAGCTTCCTAAGTCGTCACAAGGTTGTGTGACACCATTTGGATGAGTGTGGAACGACCTTACTTTGTCTGCATCTTGTGTTACCAAGGAGGGAAAGCCCCGCGAAATAATCAACACGAATCCATGGAGAAAAAAAAAAAACTAGCAAGAATGTCCTTAAGGAGGTAGTCACGATGGGCAATGGATACCTGTCTCAATCATTTATGATCGCGACCCTAGGTTCGCATTAAATTTTTGGAGGTCACTTCAGAAGGAGTTGGGTACTAGTATGGATATGTGTAATTGAGTTATCATCCTCAAATGTGCGAACAAAGAGAATGAGGATTATCTTTTCAAACTCTGGGATATGCTGCGTGCTTGTGTGATCGACTTTGGAAAGGGGTGGGCTAACCTTTTGCCATCGGTCGAGTTTTCATGTAACAATAGCTATCACGCTAGCATCAAGGCTGCACCATTTGAAGCACTTCACGGTCGAAAGTGTCGTTCACCTGTGTGTTGGGCCGAGGTTGGAGAAGTTCAACTCACCGGTCCAGAAATAGTTCAATAAACAACCGAGAAGATCGTCCAAATCAAGCGAAGAATACAAGCCGCACGTGATGTGCAAAAGAGTTACGCCGATTTAAAGCATAAGCCAATGGAAATTCAAGTTGGGGATAGTGTCAGTCTTAAGGTTTCGCCTTCAAAAGGGGTCGTACGTTTTGGAAAACGGGGGAAGTTAAACCCTAGATATGTCGGACAATTCAAGGTGTTAGAAAAGGTTGGAGCCGTTGCTTACAAAGCTGTGTGTGCTTCCTCAAAGTTGAGCAAGGTCTCACAATAGGTTTCATGTAATCCCAACTTTGAAAAATGCCATTGCCAACGAAAAACCATTTTGTCGTTCGTTGGATGGACTTCATATTGATGAACAAGCTTCATTTTGACGAGGAACAGTAGAAAATCATGGTCGTGAGTTAAACGATTTAAACGAAAGCAAAAATTAAAATTTGCCAAGGTTTCGATGAAACTCTAGGGAGGTCCTAGTTTTACATAGGAAGTGCGAGATCAATTTCGAAAGAAATTTTCCACATTCTTTTCACAAAGACTCGCACCGGCGTCAAGTGCGCCGTCATAAGCCTTGAGGACAAGCTATTAAAGGAAGACTATAATACCTCGTGTTTTAGGGTATTTATGATGTCAAGAAATCACTATTTATTTTTAGTATGGTACGGTTTGCTTTTAAATTCATAATCGTTAAGTTAAATCGCGCGTTAAGCTAAAAAATTAATAATTCTATGTAAAAAATGGCATCAAACAATTAACCATGTTTCTACCATCACGCACACCGTCTCAAGTCCTAGTTATTTGCAGGATAATTATTAACTTTGCACATTTTATTTTTATTGGTTTATAAGTGTGTGTTTACGTTTCGCGATTAAATAAAAATTTTAGTGTGTGTGTGTCGGAACCACCAAAACTTTTTACGCTTCAACAATTACCACAAATTATACCCAATACTCAAAAAATTACAAAATTTCATCCTATATATATCTATATATGGCCGGGATATGGTGGTGAAAATCAAGAAAAATATTCATAAAAACTATCCAACTTGATATGTTACATACACTTACCATTTTAAACCTTAAGACTTTCTTCTTCATCTTGACCAAAGACTTCCTTAAAATCCCATCCCTTGGTTCCCTTTGATCTTGACCACTTCCTATAGAAGTCTTGGACTAGGTCTAAAGTGGTATATCAGGCATGCATTAATAGTTATTATTTACCCCCACACATCATTCCTTAGCTAGAACAAACTCTCACAAAGCCTCCCTTTTCTCTCTTTATGTCACGTCCAACTATCAAACAACTACAAATAATCCATACAAAAATTCTTTAGACATTTATATACATTACCTACATCATTTCTAAGAAACTAAAGTGTTAGAAGGGTTAAGTTGGGAGTTTACAAGTGTTTTAAACAGAAAGATTCAAGATTAGGGTCTTTGCTTGGGAAATTAGGGTTTTCAAGTGTTGAAAGCTTGAGTTTGTCATCTATAAACAAGGGATTTAGATTTCATATTGTCATCACTAATTCATATTAAGGTTGCCTAAAAAGCCTTAATTCTTTACATTCATGATTTTACTGTTGGTATCTAATTGGCTATGTAGTTATATCATCTAGGAAACTTATTTACTTGTCTAAATATGGGATTTTTATCACTTGTGTATGTTTGCTAAGATTTTACATATCGATTTAATGGATCTTAATATCATGTTATAATGGTATGTATAAGTATTTTTCATGAGTGGTTTATGTATAAAATAGTATTTTTAAACAAGTTTACTTATTAAATATAAATCTATTAGAATGTTATTTGGCAAATTAGGTATGTAAACCATGATCTCCCCCCCCTCTGTGTATGATTCTTGGACATAACTTTTGGACAAATGAAGGATAAGGGACTCCTAAGTATGTAAGATACATTGGTTATATGGTTATAAAGGTCCTTGTAACCCCCACCCAAAGTGGTTAAACAAAAAAGACTATAAAAAAACAACTGTAAACAACATTTTTGAGAAATCAAACAAAAGGGGCTGTTTGAATTCGAATTTTAAGGTATCCATTTTATATTTTTATAAAATACTACATCTCATGAGGATTCCAAAAAGGTAAGAAACTCGAAAAACCGATTTATAACGAAGGAGATACGATAAGTTTCATAGTTATACGTAAATTAAACGCAAGGTTATTATAAAAAGATGTGTATAAAAACAAGTTACAAACTACTTCTGATACATAAGATTGATTATTTTTCTCAAATATTAAATAATTTTAGGATTCCAAAACATTAATAATCGTAATTTTTGGATCAATAACGAAGAAGTTATGAATTACGCAAGTTTACGACAATAAATACCTTTATAAAACTATTTTTATAAAAATTACTATTCATCTCAGACTTGAATATTTTGAAAACATCATTAAATAGATAGGACTTTTAATTACGAAGACGTGCTCGAAAGAATCACTAAAAACGGAGTTAAAACGAATAAAATACGATGTTTACGAGTTTACTATAACAAATTTTATAAAAATAATTTTATTAAAGTCTATGAACAGTAAAAAGTATTGTTCACCAGTAGCTTGAAAATAAGAAAATGTAATATTTTGATACCTCGTCTTAATACGAGAACATGGACGTAAGAAACATCCCAAACGGGCTTAAAACGAGAAATATACGCACTATTTTATACTTTTACTTTTAGTGTTACTATTTCTGCGTGATAGTGTTGGTTTGTTTTTATATAAAATTTTTTGCGGAACATTTTAGAATCATTTTTATAATTGTTATACCATGTCCTAACTTTTTAATATTATTTTACAAGACAATTGATTATTCATTCGATATACGGTACAAACACACGGATAATATGTATTGAAGCAAATTTAAATATTATTTCACAAATCAATTAGATGGTTGATGGTGTATATAGACTTATATAGGTAGTAGTTATTCGAAAGTACTTAGTACTTATGACGACCTATAATTTATTTAGGTTGCATTCGGGCGTAATTGTGACCGCACATTTTCTGTGTGTGTATTTTACATTGTTAAAACTCATCATCGAGTTGGTTCATTAGCCCCCTGTTTTAATTACTTGATAGGAATCAAGTGAGTAGAACTAAGTTAAACAATGATCAAAACCTAACTATTCCCCACGCAGCGGCGCCAAAAACTTGTTGTGGAGATCGTAAGGGGCTTCTACAAGAAGTTTTACAATCCCCTAGGCAGTGTACCTAATCGTTGTAGTGTATTATAGGCAAGACTCGGGGGTTGTTATCGTTCTCTAAGGGAATAGGTTGGGAAGGCTTGATCACAGTCTAACAGAATTCTAGAGGTTGAGAGAAGATTATTTTTGTATTTTTATGTTTTATGAAAGCAGGTAAATCTATGGTTTGAGAGGTTGGTTTGTTTAACTAATAACTAAACTAATTAATATCTAATCTACTAGTGATAACTTTTATGATAAATAAATGTATTTACCTAATCATGCACTACTCCTCAGATTGCTTCTTCTAGATCCGTTGCTTTGTCACGCTTGTGATGATCTGTGTAAGGTTTTCCTAGGGCATGAACGGATTACACGAACCCACCGTCTATTTAATATTCTGTTAAGGCAGCGCACAAGTAAGGTAGTATGAAGACAATTACAAGGCCCCTAAGAGTATATTAAATGCATGTGAAATAACTTAAGAGGGATCAACCATATAATGGGTAAGGTAGTATGAAGACTGTTACCGATGGTATCCTTTCTACACTACTCACGTTTCCCTAGACATATCAACAGCGATACAGACAAAAGCTGTTTTTAAAGCCTAACGCGCACATTTATCAACAAGAAGCAACATCAAAAGGATCTATAACCTAAGTTTCATGCAATCATAGATAAATACAAAGGAGGGTTTAGCCTCGCATGTTATGAATAAAGCAAGAAGATAATATAATCAAACAACACATAGACATGTTGAATGATTAAAGATAAATACCTCACTTGATTAAAACATGGATTCAAGGTAGTACAATAGGGTTTTGAGGCCCTAAAAATGACCTATAAAGCGCCTAAAACGACTAGGGTTCGTCTTCATAGGGTTATACAAAATTATCCCAAAGTTACACACTAAAACCCTAAAAACGGATTTATATTTATAGAGTTGTCGACGCGACGGCGTCGCTTTGCGCTCCTGGCGTCGTCGCCACGTAGACGATTCTAGATCCTCTTTAAGTCGGCCACGTCCTGACGCCGTCACTAGATTGATCACGACCTCCAGCCATTATTTGCAAAAGTCATTACGAGATTTGGTGTAGGTCCACAATCTTGTCCATTTCTTCTCTAAATGAGCCCAAGTCACGTGTATTTCCTCCAAAAGCCATCCAAGTGCTAAAAACTTGAAAACAAATGATTAAGCACATAATCTAGGCATATTTGCATGATTTAGGGGGTTAAATGACCCCGAAATAGTGTATAAAATGACACCTCATCAATATGGATGAGAGATAAAGTGATGAGATTGCTAGGTGGACTTATTTTTTCTAGATGAAGTACCTTCTTTTTCGAATTTATATGTAATTATGTTTTGGTTAATGACCGGTCATCAAAAAAACGCCATGAAATGATGGTATATATATAATTTTGTTCAATTTGCATTAAAAAAGACGCTGCATGATCAATTCAATTTGTCAGTTTTCAAATCAAATAAATCAATTCCATGCTAAAGCTAGGTAAGTAATTAATTCTCTTAATAAGTTTCTAATGTTATTTCTTATTTTGAATAATTTTTTATGAACGACCTTATTTTGAATATCAATCAATAAAAAGTCATTAAACACGGCACATTAGCAGTTGATAGATGACTTTTATTTTGGAGTGAAAAGAGAATGTATTATCCTAAGAGACGAGGATGAGATTTGTTTGGTGACTGAGAGAGAAAGAATAATAGGGATGGATGTATCAAATTGATTAGAGTCGTGAATTACATGAGAGATATTAAGGTACTGACATTTTTTCACATGGACTGGATCCAAATATTGCAATTGGGCTAATTTGTTTTATGGGTCTATATTTCTTATGGTAAACAAAGATTAAAAAATGTTCACATACATAAAAATGTGTAGATCTAAGACATCTGAATGGAATAAAGTTATCTATGTATTCTGGCTATACCTTATTTATAAGCAACTCGATCACACTTTTGTTATAACTACAAAGTTTTAAGAAATGTGTTTTCTTTATATGCATATCGCGACCTTTAACCGTTTCGAGCGCTCTCGTTGTTAATATATCGACTATGTCGCAAGAGACCTGATTGTTTCTTTTGTTATAAATTTTAATATATAAAATAATTAATTCAATAAAAGAAACCTCAAGTACACAATCTCTTGCATTAGCGGACTAGGGAAATAACGGTCGGTTTTGCGTTAGATTAAGTAGCACCAACCGAAAATAAATATTACTTACAAAACACACAATTAACCGAATTAAATAACTATTACAGTCCTTCACTTAAACGTACAAATACCACTAGTGGTTTTTCGGTCCACATAATCTCCCGCATAATCAGAGTCCGCATATACTATGGTTTCTATGCCGGACCCCTTAGGATACCATAATCCTAAGTGCGTAGTGCCTTTAACGTATCGGAAGATACGTTTAACCGCTTCAAGGTGAGAGGTTTTGGAATCTTCTTGAAAGCGTGCACAAAGGCAAACACTAAACATGATATCGGACCTACTTGCCATTAAGTATAATAAACTTTCTATCATACCTCTATATTTGGTATTATCTACGGACTCACCTTCTACATCTTTCGTGAGTTTCGTTTCCGTAGATATAGGAGTTTTCATTGGCTTAGAGTCTTCCAATGCAAATTTCTTAAGCATTTCATTTATATATTTTGATTGATTAAAGAATATACCATCTTCTAATTGTTTTATTTGTAGTCCTAAGAAAAAGTTTAGTTCCCCCATCATACTCATTTCAAACTCATCATGCATAACTTTGGTAAAATCATCACACATCTCTTGACAAGTTGATCCAATATAATGTCATCGACATATATTTGAGACAATGAATGAGATTTGGGCTCTTTTCTTTTTAGTAAAGAGTGTGTTATCTACCATTCCCATGGTGTAATCATGTTTAATAAGAAAGGCTTTTAATCTATTGTACCAAGCTTTAGGAGCTTGTTTGAGTCAGTGAATAGCTTTCTTAAGTCTATATACATGATTAGGTTTTGCGAAGTCAATGAATCCCGAAGGTTGTGCCATGTAAACCTCCTCATTGATAAAACCGTTAAAGAATGCACTCTTTACATCCAAAATTGAATAATTTTGAAGTCTAAGTGCGCATGCATAAGCTAATCAATATTCCTTATGGATTCTAATCTGCTACGGAGTGCATAATTTTCGTCATAATCCCAAATTTTTTATTTTTTTCAATTATCCTTCTTGTTGATTATAACCTTGGGCAACTAGCCTAACTTTATTTCTAGTTACAATGCCATTTTTGTCGAGCTTATTTCTATATACCCATTTGGTTCCAATAATGGTCATATCCATAGGATTAGGGACTAATTCCCAAACATCATTTCATATAAATTGGTTTAGTTCCTCTTGCATGACCATTACCCAACTTTCATCTTTCAAAGCTTCATTTACAATTTTAGGTTCTATTGTTGAAAGAAAAAAAAGAAATGACTTTTGTCTTGAGCTTGTGATCTAAGAGTTCTTTGATTTAGGTTACCATTGACATTATTTAGGGGATGACTTTTAGATTCTTTGACATTTATGATTTTATTGTTTTATAATGATTTATCTTCGAGATCATTGCCTAAGGGTTTTGTTTTATTAACCTCAATAGCTTCTTCTTTGACTAAATTATCATCCTCCAATGGTGATGTTTTAAGCGGGGGAGGAGTTTTATCGAATGTCACATTTAAGGATTCTTCGACTTTCATTGTTTGTTTGTTAAGAATTATATAAGTTTTACTATTTTGCGAATATCCTACAAAAAAACCTTCGTACGAATTTGGGTCGAACTTGGTGAGGTAATCTTTTGTATTAAGAATGAAGCATTTGCTTCCATATACTTTGAAGTAATTAAGGTTTGGTTTTCTACCTCTTAACAACTCGTATGGGGTTTTCCCTAAAATATGTCTAATGGTAATCCTATTGATTATATAGGTTGATGTATCGACCGCGTTAAACCAAAATGTTTGTGGAATGGATTATTCATTTAACATAGTTCTACTCATTTCTTGTAGAGTGAGATTCTTTCTTTCTACTACCCCATTTGACTGTAGAGTACAAGAAGCGGAGAAATTATAAGAAATCCCATTTAACTCACAATAGTTTCCGAATTGTACTTCATTATCAAATTCCCGACCTTGATCCGTTCTAATTGATACTATGAAACATCCTAATTTATTTTGAATCATTTTACTAAATATTTCAAATTCTTCAAAAGCTTCGGTTTTATTTCCTAAAAATCTAGTCCATGTATATCGATAATAGTCATCTACAATTACTAAAGTGTATCGATTTCCCCTATAGCTTCGTATGACAGATGGTCCAAATAAATCCAGGTGCAATAATTCTAAGCATCTAGTTGTTGATGAATGATATCTAATAACATACTTGAAGAAGGAAAGAGAGGTAGTTTTAGAGAGAGTGGTTGGATGAACACTTTAGAGAGAGAAAGTAAACATAAAATGGAAATGCATAAATGTGTGAAAACAAATAAACAACCAACACCCTCTCCAAGGCATGAAGAGGGTATTTATACAACCCTTTGGCCGGCCATGGTTAGCTTGTGGGCTTTCCATGGGCCTTTTGGCTCTATTAGATTACTAAACATTACACTTGACTAACTACGGGCTTTGACTAACTATTATTGGAAGTGACCGATACTTTTTATGTTTCTAACAATCTCCCCCTAAGGGAGGTCACTCCAATTTACAAAGACTTTCTACCTAGACAATAGCAATATTGGGGTCATTTAACCTACTCTTTAAAAGTATTTTACAACACAACCTTCTAGACCTCGTAATTAAAAGCACGAAAAGTATATACTGACCACCTTCACATAAGTGTTTGGATTCTCTCTTCACTGGGTGTATATTACCAAAAAAACTTATAACTATAATGGGAAATAAAAATCAACACTCATTACCTGTCATAGCATATGAATTACCATAGGCTTGGTAAAGGATCAAACCTCTACCGCTAGGCGCAAGCATTATTCATTAATATCCAAAAGGTCTTTTAAAGGGTTATGGGGTGTAGGTGTAAGATAACATTAATGGAAACAGAAACGGATTGGATACATTTGGGTGGTGACTTTAGGTGAATTTAGAGTGGAAGGGGTAGCTAAATTTATTTATAAGGAAACAGTTTGTTGGTTGCCAGCAAAGACTAAGACAAAATATACAAAACTCTCAAACTATACACCAATCTTTTCTTTTTCTTTTCGTGACTCTAATATAAACATAAACATAAGCAAATGGCAGCACGTATGTTTTTTTACTCTTTTTGTATATAATTTTTTTCGTACACTTTTGCCCCTGCCCTTGCTTCCAACATATACTATCATGGGAGTTTATGGATACCCTCCCTACATTCGAACTTTACTACTTGATTATTTTTCATCTAATAATGAACCCGATTTGAAGTGGATCAAAAATGGAGGCTTATAGAAGTAACCCGTAAAACTGAATAAAGGATCAGAAAATAAGGAAAAGACAACTAGTCCTCCCCTGGTTGCTCATAATGGTGACGAGAAAATGCGATAACGGTTAAATCGTCCTCTAAAGGAATTGTCCAATGGACTTCCTAGAAATTCTAAGCCTTCTTCGTCACATATAATACTGTAAATCTAAAGACAAAGATAATCTACACCAAACATAAAATCGGCAGGATAGATATAAATACAATGAGAGTTTAGGGTTTTGCCTCTATTAAAACAGTAAAGATAGGATGAGAGTAATGATGTAATCATAGATTTATGCAGGTTTACAAAAGAATTACAAATTTGAAATATTGCACAATTTATTTTTCAGAAATACTTGAAAAATTCAAATTTTTACATAGCTTGAGACGCGACACCGTCGGGATAAATCCCGACGCCGTCTCTAGTGTATGTGAAAATTTCTTCTTCGTTTTTAATGAGAAATTTCATACACGTAGTTTTATGAGTTAAATATGAAGAAAGCACTGCATAAAAACCTGGAATTAATCGTTGCAATCATATGACTCGAAACTGACACGAATTAATCTAAAAATTTATTTTAAATGTTTAAATTAGGTTTTTAAAACTGGATATTTCCCCTACACTTATTTTGTTGCAAAATACCTTTGATTGCAAATAAGACAAAGTTATAAACAAACAAAGCATGATTACAAAATAATTCAAACATAATAAAACAAACAATAAAGAATTAAAATACACGACACTCCTAAGTGCAAAAAAATAAACATTGGGTTGCCTCCCATGAAGCGCTTTTCTTTATTTATAAGTCTTGTAGCTAGACTCGAAGTCACACGTCAAGTGTCATAGAAGTGGTCCAGGTCGATGATCTCCCTTGGACTTTCTCTCTTCGAGAGCTTTCTAGTGGTGGGGATCAATTGTGGGATTTTGATAAACTCCTCTTCGTCTGGATCAGTCATTCTAATCTTGGCATGCCATGCTTCATTTTTGTTTTTGGGTGGTTTGTTCCAGTTTATTAGGTTGTTAATTAAGTCCTCCGACTCCCACATGTTACTCTTAAGGTTTATGGGTATGGCTCCTAAAAATTCAACCATTCTTCTAAACACAAGGACATCCTTAAAAGGATTGATCTCAGCATCTCTAGCAATTTCCCATTCTCCGGGCAAATGGCAATCTAAGAAGTCTTTCCTAGCGTAGTAAGGGATTTGTGCGCCTACTCCATCTGAGCTAGGGCGTGGTTTGTATGATTCCCTTTTTCTAAGCGTGGTCTAATATGGTGCTTCCTCCTCACCTAAATTGACTACTTTTACATCGAATACCGACCTAGTGATTCCTTCTCCTACTGCTATCTTGGCCATCCTACAGTCTATAACTGCATTGGCGGTTGCAAGGAATCCTCTTCCTACAAGCAAAGGGGTTTCGAGGTCTTTCTTCATGTCGATTACGTAGAAATCATTTAATAGTTTTAGTTTTCCTATGTGGACTTCTACATCTTTAACAATCCCAACGGGGTAGGATTTAGTTCCGTCGGCTAACCCAAAGATATGGTCAGTCTCTTCTAATAATTCGATGTTTAGCTTTTTGAAGAGGTATAATGGGATTATGTTCACACATGATCCTAAATCAGCTAAGGTGTCGAAAGGCTTTGAGCCCCCTAATCTACAGGGTAGATTGAATAGCCCAGGGTCTTCATCCTTGCCAGCATACTTCGCCTTGGCCGAATGTGATCCATTTTGTAGTTCTAAGTTTTCCAGTATTTATTCTATATTGTTTTATAGATGGCGTATAGGCTTAGGACTTTGAGACAACAAAAACATAAAAAAAAAAAACAACCGGGGTAGGTTGAGATGCAAATCCTGGAACTCATCTTCAAGATTCGATTTAGGTTCTTCTAGTTGTTGTGTTCCGCTCCCCATCCTGGGCTCTAACTGGCTTATCTGGGAAATGTTTGCCTCCTTAGAACATGTTTTAATAGCATTGATTGAAGTGGAGGTGTGCGATGAGCATTGGGGATCTATGGTAGGGTAAGAACGAGCAGACAAAACTGAAATTGAGGTGTTAACGTTCAATTTTGGGTGCTTAAACATGTCGCTAGGGAGTGCTCCTGCCATTCGATCGGTTATGGCCTTCAATACTGTGTCGATTTTGTTGGTCATCTCGCTTTGTTGTTGTTTGAAATCGGCTTCAAACTTGGACAATCTAGCGTCTTGAGATGCCATGAAGTTGGATACCAATCCTTCTAGATTTGATTGATTGTTAAAGCTTCGAGGATTGTTGTTGAAGGGACGGTTCGGGATCGAACCATTGGGTTGGAACCGGTTAGGTGGGTTTGAAAAATTATTTTGGGAATTTTAGGGTTGTCTCCACCTAAGGTTTGGGTGACTTTTCCATGACGGATTGTAGGTGTCACCAAGATTGTTTTGCTCGGGCTTAAAAGTGTACCACTTACCTCCCGCTTCGTCGGTACGCGAGGATGCATATTCAACAAAGGCTTGTTCGGGATCTTCCATGCAATACTGAGTGTCGTGGGGACCACTACAGATCTCACATGAGGTAGTGATTTTGTTCACTTGAGTAGGTTGCGTCGGAGCAAGATGAGCTTCCATCAAGCGTTGAACTTGATTCTCGAGCTCGATGAGGCGGCGGTCGGATGTACTCGGGACATCTTGAGGCAAAGAGATTGCCTTGACCGGCTTAGCGAAATCCCTTGGGTCGTTCCAACTTTCGTTGTCATAGAGGGCGAGGTCCTCTAATAATGCCCAGGATTCTTCGGCGTTTCTGTCACGAAGCTTGCCACCGGCCGATTGGTCAATGGTTCGTCTTGTGACGGGATTGACATGGTCATAAAAGATTTGGACTTGGAGCCAAAGGTCGATGCCATGATGAGGGACTTTTTGTAGTAAGTCCTTGAAACGAGTCCATGCTTCTGAGAGAGATTCTCCTTGATGTTGTTGGAACATCAGGATATCGTTGCGGAGTTTTGCGGTCCTTCCCGGTGGAAAGAATTGAGCAAGGAAACGAGTAGTAAGATCCTCACATGTGGTGATGGATCCTGCTGGAAGACGTTCAAACCAGTTGCTAGCTTGATTGCGAAGGGAAAATTGAAATAAATGCAGGCGCGTTCTTTCCCTGTTTTCACCGTCAAGGTCAAGTGAGTCCACAAGTTTTAAGAAATCCTTGAGGTGTTGGTTTGGATCCTCGGACCGAATTCCGTGGAATGAGCATCTGTTTTGAACAAACCGGATGGTGTCGGATCGAAGACGTACCACATTGTTCTATATGGGGAGTTTAATGGTACTCCTGTAGCCCTCGTGGCTAGGTTTGGAGTAATCTACAAGGGTATAGATAGGATTCGCGTCTCCCATGGTGGTTGAAGAGAATGGTTTACGAAACAATTAACACAAAGAAAAGATAGACTACGAAAAAGCTAATATACGGAATTAAATTCTCACTTGAAAGGATTCAAGTGAGTAGAATTAAGTTAAACTATGATCAAAACCTAACTATTCCCCACGCAGCGGCGCCAAAAACTTGATGTGAGGGTCGTAGAGACTTCAACAATAATTTTTACAACTCCCTAGGCAGTGTACCTAATCGTTGCAATGTAGTATAAGCAAGACTCGGGGCTGTTATCGTTCTCTAGGGGAATAAGTTGGGAAGGATTGATCATGGTCTAACAGAATTCTAGAGGTTGAGAGAAGATTATTTTTGTATTTTTATGTTTTATGAAAGCAGGTAAATCTGTGGTTTGAGAGGTTGGTTTGTTTAACTAATAACTAAACTAATTAATATCTAGTCTACTGGTGATAACTTTTATGATAAGTAAATGTATTTACCTAATCATGCACTACTCCTCAGATTGCTTCTCCTAGATCTGTTGCTTTGTCACGCTTGTGATGATCTGTGTAAGTATTTCCTAGGGCATGAACGGATTACATGAACCCGCCGTCTATTTAATATTTTGTTAAGGCAACGCACAAGTAAGGTAGTATGAAGACTATTACAAGGTCCCTAAGAGTATATTAAATGCATGTGAAATAACTTAAGAGGGATCAACCATATAGTGGGTAAGGTAGTATGAAGATTGTTACCGGTGGTATCGTTTCTACACTACTCGCGTTTTCCTAGACATATCAATAGCGATACAGACAAAAGCTGGTTTTCTAAAGCCTAACGCGCACATTCATCAACAAGAAGCAACATCAAAAGGATCTACAACCTAAGTTTCATGCAATCATAGATAAATACAAAGGAGGGATTAGCCTCGCATGTTATGAATAAAGCAAGAAGATAAATTAATCAAACAATACATAGACATATTGAATGATTAAAGATAAATATCTCACCTGATTAAAACATGGATTCAAGGTAGTACAATAGGGTTTTGAGGCCCTAAAAACAACCTATAAAGCTCCTAAAACGACTAGGGTTCGTCTCCACAGGGTTATACAAAATTATCCCAAAAGTTACACACTAAAACCCTAAAAATGGATTTATACTTATAGAGTTGTCGACGCGACGGCGTCGCTTTGCAATCCTGACGCCGTCGCCACGTTGATGATTCTAGATCCTCTTTAAGTCGGCCACGTCTTGACGCCATCGCCAAAATCCTGACGCCGTCACTAGATTGATCACGACGGCGTCACTTTATGCTTGCGATGCTGTCTCCAGCCAATGTTTGCAAAAGTAATCATAAGATTTGGTGTAGGCTCGTAATCTTATCCGTTTCTTTTCCAAATGAGCCCAAGTCACGTATATTTCCTCCAAAAGCCATCCAAGTGCTAAAACCTGAAAACAAACGACTAAGCACGTAATCTGGGCATATTTGCATGATTTAGGGGGTTAAATGACCCCGAAATAGTGTATAAAATGACACCTCATCACACAACGTTTAATTGTTTATCACCAGTGTCACATGCTGAAAAATCTTTACCTATTCATCATTGTGAGACTTGTTTTAAGATGACCATAACCCTGCTCTCAAACTTCTTAAGCATTATTGGTCTACAATATAACAGGTAATATAAAGGGAATCAGCTAAAAATATGTAAAGGCAAACTAAATACTAAAATATAGATGAATAAGTATTAGCAATTTTCACAACTCCGGGCACAAATAATTCAATAAAAACACATAAAGATGACTAAAATTCTCATCAACCCAAATCCACACAAATAAAAATGATGGTTGTTGCTTCATATGGGACCGAGTCTGACCGATTTGACTTGTTAGGGAAGGAGTGTGTCATTAACTGTCGAGTATCATAATATTAGCAATTTCATCTATCAGATGAGTCATACACACGGTTGATCTGATCTATTATATCATATCAACATATAAACATACATACATACATACATAAAACTTAACGGATACAATAAACATAAATACAAATGCCTTAATTTGTTTAACGATGCACTAACCAGACTCATTGATGCCATAATCAGGGGCGGATCTATAGCCATGACAGGGTATGCACATGCATACCCTGTGATTTCTCCTTCTAGTGTAAAAAAAATTAGTTTGAAGGTTTTCTTAGTTAACTTGTGAAGAGTGCATACCGTGCATACCCTAGTTCAGTTAACCATCGTTCAAATTAGAGGTGGCAAATCTTGCCCATATTGTAATTGATGGACGTTTTTTGATACCTTTTTTTAAGTTATGGGACATTTTTTGCCCATCAATTATTATTGATGGGCTCTTATTGGCACTTGTAAAAAACTAAATGGGCTCTTATTTGCAATTGTAAAAAAATATATAGGCTATTGGGCGCATCTTTTTTATTTAATAGTTATTTTCATACCCGTCACTTTTTCCATCTTTCAAACACGTATTATTATTTTTTATTTATGCGCTTTTTTACGCTTTCGCACGTTTGCGCACGTTTCGTCCGTTATTTTACGTTTTCGTCAGTTATTTTACGTTTTCGTCTGTTTTTTACGTTTTCGTCATTTATTTTACGTTTTCGTCCGTTTTTTATGTTTTCGTCCGTTTTGTTACATTTTCGTCTGTTTTTTACGTTTTCATCTGTTTTTTACGTTTTCATCTCTTTTTTACGTTTTCGTCATTTATTTTACGTTTTCGTCTGTTTTTACGTTTCCGTCAGTTTTTTTTTACGTTTTCGTCTGTTATTTTACGTTTTCGTTTGTTTTTTACGTTTTCGTTTGCTATTTTACGATTTCGTCCGTTATTTTAAGTTTTCGTTCGTTTTTGTACGTTTTTCGTCCGTTTTTACGTATTCGTCTATTTTCTTACGTTTTCGTCTGTTTTTTAACGTTTTCGTATGTTTTCTTACGTTTTCGTATGTTTTTTTACGTTTTCGTCTATTTCTTACGTTTTCGTCTGTTTTTTACGTTTTCGCCAGTTATTTTATATTTTCGTCAGTTTTTACGTTTTCGTCAGTTATTTTACGTTTTCATCTGTTTTTACGTTTTCATCTGTTTTTACGTTTTCGTCAGTTCTTTTACGTTTTTGTCCGTTTTTTTACGTCTTCGTCAGTTTTTTTTACGTTTTCGTATGTTTTCTTACCTTTTTAGTGCTGGTTTTTTTTTTTTTAAGTTTTTCGTCAGTTACGTTATTTTAAGTTTTCTTTTTTTTTTTATTTTTTTGCTGTTTTTTTTTTTTGTTTTTTTTACGTGTTTTCGTCTGCCGTGTCTGTTCTTTTACGTTTTCGTCTATTTTTTACGTTTTCGTCAGTTATTTTACGTTATCGTCTGTTTTTATACGTTTTCGTATATTTTATTATGTTTTCGCCCTTTTTTTATGTTTTCGTTCGTATTTTACATTTCCGTCCGATTTCGTCCAATTTTGTACGTTTTCGTTAGTTTCCGCACATTTTCGTCTGTTTTTTTACGTTTTCGTCTGTTTCAAACCTTTCTGTCTTTTTTACGTTGTCGTACTTTTACGGACGAAAACTTGAAAAAACGTAAAAAAAAAACAATGCGGAAAACGTAAAAAAAAAAAGAGGGATGAAAAACGTAAAAAAAAAAAAAAAAAAAAAAAGACGGTTTATAAACGTATTAAAGACAGATGAAACGTAGGAAAAGGAAAAAGATGATGAAAACGTCAAAAAAAAAAAAAAAAAAAATAAAACACACAAAACGAAAACCGTTATTGAAAGAACGAAATAGAAATAAACATTAAAAAACAGACGGACGAAAAACGTAAGAAAAACTGTTGAATGATGTTTGATGTGATGGGTGATGGAATGAATTTTCGTGCGTAAAAAAACGTAAAAAAAAAAAAAAAAACAGTGGGCAGAAAGAAAACGTAATAAAAAAAACAGACGACTAAGAATCGTAAAAAAAGTAACGGGGGGCGGAGTGACTAAAAACGGACGGGAAAACGGAACGATGAAATTTCAATAAAAAAAAAAAAAAATAAAAAAAATACGACGAAAACGTACAAAAAAAAAAAAAAAAAAAATAAAAAACAGACAAAAAAACGTAAAAAAAAAAAAAAAAACAGACCGAAAAAGGTAAAAAAAAATAAAATAGATAAATACATATCTTAAAAAAAAAAATATACAAAAAAAATCAAAAAAACAAAAAAATAAAAAAATACAATAAATACCAAAAAAAAAAAATAAAAATAATATAAAAAAAAATAAAAAAAAAAAAATAAAAGAAAAAAAAAAATAAAAAAAAAAAAAAAACAAAAAAATAAAATAAAAAAATAAATATAAAAACAATAAGAAAAAAAAAACAATGTCCTACTTTGACGAAACAAATTTTTAATAAAAAACCGAATATGATTGTGACCTTTTTGTGAACCTGTGATGATGATTGAATTGAATTGAAACCAAAAATAATACGGACGAAAACGTTTGAAAAGAACACTGTTGGGACCGGAGATAGTGTGACTCGGGGAACACGGTAAGGAGGGAAGGAAAAGTTAATAAACGGAGAAAAAAACGTAAAAAAAAAATAAAAAAAAAAAAAAAAAAGAAAAAAAAAAAAAAAAATAAATAAAAAAAAAAAAAAAAAAACAATAAAAAAAAAAAAAAAAAAAAAAAAAAAAAAGCAGACCGGGAAACGTAAAATTAAAAGAACAATATTAATAAATAATAATATATATAAATAATAATTTTAATGATAATAAATAAAATATTAAACAGATGAAAATCGTAAAAAACTAAGAAAAACGTCTGATAAACGTACAGGATACCAGTCGAAAAAAAAATATTAATTGGACGAAAACGTTAATAAACGGACGAAAACGTAAAAAGACAGACGAAAACGTAAAAACAGATGAAATCGTAAAAAAACTAAAGAAAACGTCTGTAAACGTACAGAAACGTCAAAAAACTATTAAATAAATAAGATTCCCCCGATAGCCCATTTATCCCTTCAGTGCCGTTTTGGCCCGTGCCCGTTTTAGCCGGTGCCCGTTTAGCCCGGTGCCCGTTTAGCCTGGTGCCCGTTTTGCCCAGTGCTCGTGCCCGCCCGCCCGCCCGTTTTACCGCCTTTAGTTCAAATCTTCCAGTGATACAATTTAAAAAATAAACGAAGAAGGGTATCTCATCACATATAATAGAGTATGTGAAGGGTTGTGCTGGAGAAGAAGAAGGAATATTGAAAAGAAGTCTAATGTGTTTAATGTTTCTCTCTCATAAATAAATAATAAAATATAAGCCCTTTAAGTAAATGTATCACTATAAATGGATCAACCGAGCCCATTCTATTTTTTAAAGTTACCTTTTCTCAGAGTTGGTATTTTCTTAAAAATCAAATTTACATTAGTAAACGTTTTTGTTTAATAAGTTTATTTCTTTCGAATGGTCATTCATTTTGGGATTCTGAATATAATTATGTGATCCTTTGACTATTTCGTTGTTTTGATTTTGTTTGATCAATACCAAATCCAAAATAATTTAAATTAACTAGTTTGAAAATGTAACAAATTCAGCCTCAACTAACACATACACATGATAGATCAAACCCAATTTTAGTAACTAGGATCCATAGTACAAGGGTAATCGTGCATAAGCTGAACTTTTGAAAAACCCGACCCGAAAATTCTTTTAGCCGAACTTTTGAAAAGTCCGACCCGAAAAAAAATTTAGCTGAACTTTTGAAAATCCCAACCCGATAAAAGAAATTACCGATATTTTTACCAAAATAGTGCACACCCTACTCTGAATTTCTAGATCCGCCACTGGCCCTAATATGTTCATTGATGGTATGAGAGGCTTGTTATATAAGTACACCCAAAGAAGAAAAGATGGCATGTTCAACAACACACTAAACATACGAACATATGCCCAAGTTTAACGATGCACTAATTACACACAGATGCAGTAAACATACATACACTAAACTTACACACTGATGCCCTAATCATACTAACATCTTCCGTAATATAATGATGCCCTAAAGTTCATACAAATGGATGCCCTAAACATATAAACAGATGCACTAAATAGTGATACCCTAATGTGTTCATAGATGCACTAAACAAAACAAACAGATGCCCTAACTTAACATGATGCTCTTATCATACTACAGATGCCGTAACACATTTTTTTGATGCACTAATTATACAAAACATGATGTAACAAGTCGGGTGATGCCCTAATCATACTAACATATGTGCTAACGTCATAACACATTTTTTATACATAATAACTGATAACGCCTAAATTATACATATTTTCGGCGGCGTTATTTGCATTTATTTGATCATTTCTCGTGAACTTTTGGAACTTAATCAAGTATATTTGCTATTATATGTTCAAGGTACATGTCGTGGAAGAATACAGAAGACTACACGAAGAATTGAAGCTTAAACGAAGAAATAACTCAAACTCAGAGCTTCCCGACACCTGTTCACTGTTTTGGTCATAACTCGGTCATACGAACTCAGATTGAGTTGATTCAATTGGCCATGGAAAGAGAATTAAATTATCTACAACTTAGAAAAACGTTCACAAGCTGAAATATTACTAAAGCAGCCGGATTTACAAATGAAAACAACATACTTTAGGGAAATGTAATTAATTCGCGAATCTAGACCATAATCCATCCACATACATTCTCAACTTGGTCCCCAAGTAATATCTAGCCTATAAATACCCTTCTTTGGTGCTTGGGACGAAATATATCCTATCATATCATCACATATACAATTTACAAGAGAAAGATCCAAGAAACTGAAAAAGTACGCCACACTTATTACAAGTGCATCGCACTTTCCACCATCACCAAAACCGCCGCACAATATTTCTTGTGTGCCGCACTTTCGTTCAAACTTCCTAAAGAAATGGTTAAGTCCCAATAAATGCTGAGCGCATTAACTCCTTAAGTGCGCCACATAAATAAGTTTATGCACCGCACTTCTGCCCGATTTCAGTCTATAAAAGGAGGCCTTGGCTCCCTCATTTCACACATCCTCACACACACTTCCATAACAACTCTCTCATCATTCCACCATGAATTTCAAGGGTGGTGACAGCACCTTAAGGGTTCAGGTCGATTGGAATCAATAGCTTGGGTTTTAGAATAGTTTTTGTTTGGGAAAACTTGTAATCGCCTTCTTTGATCTAGTAAACGTTGGTATAATTTCTACAACTCTTTTAATATGAAGTTTTCTAGAATTTATATGATTGTTATGATCTTCATCTCTTTGATTATGGAGTAGTATGTTTATGTTTGTTTGGGCAATATGTGATCTTTGATATGTAGTGTTTGGATATGAGTTTATTGGATTGGTAAAACATATTTTATACAAGAATATAGGTCGAAAGGGTTCTTTTATATATGTGTTTAATCATTCCACTTAATATATTGGTTAGAATAACTTATAAAGGCCGAAAGGATTTGTTGTTATTAATCGATATAATCACTAGTTATATTTAAAGGCCAAAAAGATTTATAACTTGTGATAACTCTATTTTAAACACTATTCCAAACACATCATTATCCAAGTGATCATTTTCTAAAAAAACATACCTTAATCATTTGATTGAATCATCTTTTAATTGCTTTTGTTATAATATCCGATATATGCAAGATTTGGTTAATTTGATACGTGACAATCATCTTAGCCTTAGCACCTTAATTACAAACTGTGAAAATTTCAATTCCCGTGGAACGACTTGGACTTACCTAAAGCTATACTATACACGAACGGGTATACTTCCCGAGTGTTGTGTTTTTAGTAAAATCGGTATTTCTAGTATTATAAATTTAAAACTTGGAAAACACACATCAAGTTTTTGGCGCCGCTGCAGGGAAAATTGTTTAAGTTGTTATAGTTTGTTGCTTATTTCTGGTGCTATTTTGTTTCTTAAAAAATTTCAAACTCGCCGTACCGTTTTCTGGCAAACGGAAACCAAAAATCGTTTTTTTACGCCGCACATCCTTTTTGTGCGCTGGTTTTCCTGAAAACTAGAAAGTACGCCATACTTTACCCAAGTACGTCGCACTTTCTGCAAATTTTTCACAAACAGAATTTTGTTTCAAAAACCAAAACCAAAACCCCCCCAATCTGCTAGTCTTAGGTTCTATAATCATTTGGAATTATATTTTATCTGATTATATGCCTTGTGTATTTGTAATTATCTAGTTTATCATAATATTCGATCAAAAAATATCTTTTATGTATCCTTATTTGCTATATAAAAAAACTAAAATATATCTAATATATATAAAAATCTATAAAAATAAAAAATATATATGAAAATAATTTATTTTATTTTGAATAAATTATATCTCTATATAAATTCTAATAAAAAGTAAAAAAAAATATATGAAAATAATTTATTTTATTTTGAATATTTTCCTATTAGCCCTTAATTTACATTTAAAATGTCTTTTTTGCCAAAAATGGTTTAATGTATGATTATAAATCCCTCTATCTTTCGGAAAACAACTTGTAAATTTATATATAAATTAAATAAAAATAATAATAAAAGGTCTTGTTAAATTTAAAATTATCCAAAAGAAGTCGTAGAGATCGATCGCTCCAAATCTTACTCATCATTCCTCAGTTGTTAATGTCTTTATCGTTATTAATATACCTGATGAGGATGTCGGAACCCAAACAAATAATTCTCGATCCTGATGATAACCTATGTGGAGAAGTGGCTAAGACAGTAGCACCGACTCCTTAATTCTGCCATTATTCAATCGATGTTGATGACAACTTTGTTATCATAGTACTCATTAAATATGATTCGGGAATAATTAATTCGATGGTTATCTGCGAGCCGATCCGCGTATGACCACATCCGCGAGTTCTCGGCAATCTGCAACATGTTCAGATATGGTAAACTCTAAAGTGAAGTGTCAATGTTATGATCTTTTCCACTATCCTTATCGTATGAAGCTCAAACCTAGTTTAACGAACTTAATGAAGTGTCTATAAGATCGTGGGAACAAATGAAAAATGCTTTTATAAACAGATCTCTCCACCTTTCGTTATTTAACCGTCTTTTACTTGAAAATTAGAAATTTCGCTAAAAACATAGGTGAAAGTGCTACCGAAGCTTGGTTACAAACTGAGTAACATGCTTCGAAAAATTGCATGGCCATGGTCTGTCCAAGGAGTTATTTTTCAAATATTCTATCACGGTCTAGACGAACCCACTCAGGCGATCTTGGATGTAACTAGGCTCGAGGATTCTTCCTCTACAAAAGTCCCAAATCAACTTTTCAATTTCTTGAGGACAAAGGTCCTTTTCAAACCTTTCGATGCCATTAAATCTTAAAAATGAACATCATCAAAAATATGTTGCTTTCGCCGATGGAAGTAATAACAATAATGCTAAATTTGATTAATGAAAAATTGGCAGCTATAAATATAAAAATTGATTCTCAAATTATAAGCTTTTTAAAAGACGAATTGCAAGATTGCGTGAGAATTTAATGTGCTTGAAATGGAAAACGCTTCTAAAAATCACCTGATCGTTTGACACACCAATGTTGTGAACGTCTTGAGCAATTACATCATTCTGAGGTTATAAGACGAATTTCATGTGCCGATGGACTCCGGCCCTTTAACTGCTTTTGATAACCAAAGTTTGTTCCATTAAGCACTGCAAATCTATCTCACTCCCGACGGATCAACTGCAAAGTGAAACTTCCAGACGACTTACGCACGACTTGGACGGGGACACACCCACCTATGGTTGTCCGCCAAATCTCCAGACTTTCCATAAGGACGAATGAATTCAGGGGATGCTTAGTCAAAGTATATGACTCGGTTACCCAAAACAAGCGCTTTCGTGGGAGGACCCCATGCTTATCCATTTTCTATTTTCTTTCTAGCTTCTAATGTGTTGGTGAGGACGGCTTTGTACTATTCCGATCTTTTGTGTGTGGTGTTTGTACTTGTGATTGTTTGCAGAATTGAACCACATCAAACTTTTCTGAAGACTCTCGTGTTCAGTGTTATGTCCCGGTTCCACTCAGAGCTTCCTAGCATTTGCTTGCACATTAGTTTGGGGAACAAAATCCTATTTTCTTAAAGATATTATCTGGTCTTAACATTATTCTTTTAATAGCACTCTTAATAAAAAGGCTAAAGATTTTTGTGATACGTTCTTCATGTTTGAGTTATGATTTGACCTTTTTGAGTTCTAGTCTGGGGTTTTTAAGTCTTAGGTAGGAAACATTGAGGAAAATGTTTGATATTTAGTATGGGGTAGTATATCTTCTCGATATGATCCTTACCTACTGTTAATTGTTGTTTTCACGTACCCGTTTTTCCCCAAAATTTTCCATAAAAATGAAAAAGTTTTAAAATTTTCCAAATAAAATAAGCTATTTTTGTCACAATTTTGACTTTCTTGCTGGGTAGAATAACAGTACTATTTTACTAGATCGAGGTGTTGAGCTCTAGCCTGTTCCTAAACTTTTAGGACAAGCTGTTCGCGAGCATTCGCTCTAAGAAGAAAACTGATAGCGTTCAAGTATGCGTGAGGATGCATGTAAAACAAAGAGTTATTTAGAGAAAGATACTAATACGAGACGCCAGATATAGTAACTTAGTATGAGCTCTTTTTTCACGCCTATAACGCGTCTTAAACGACAATTAGTAATCACGATGATGGAGAAGCAAGGAAGTGATGTTGTCGACTGATTAAAAGAGAATACTTAAAGAGTGTACAGAGACAAAGAATTTGTTGTAAGTAGAAATAGAAATAGTCAGAGAAAATTTTCGGTCGTAGTTCAAATCTTATACTTGATTTTTTTCAAAAAGAAGTCTTTATATCCAAAAGAATAAAAATGATGATGATAAAATGAACAAAAAATAATATAATATATCAATCAAAAGTTGGGGGCTGACTAAAAGTTTACTACCTCTTGCCTGGACTCACAAGACCGATGTGGTAGTCTTCTTAAAGAAAGCCCCATCAGTAGAATAAAATTCCGAGATGATAAAAGTTTTGCTGCATCCTTTGGCCGGCTCAAAGACTGGTGCAGCCTTCGTAAATGGCGCGTGGGTTACTATTGAATCAAATGTTTTAATAAACTAAGTGTGGAATTATAATTAGAATATCTTTTGTTAAATTCAAATATTCTTTTGCACCTTATGTACTATTCGATTTATAGCTATGATTTTTACAGGAAAAACCCAGCCTCCCCAATAAGAAGAAAGAAAAGAAAAGGGAAGAAGAAGGAGAAGAAGATAGAGAACAGAAAGATGAGGAGACACTCCAAGCCTTACTGTCAAGACATTGAAGAAGAAGTAGAAAGGAAGAAAGAGAAAGAAAGAAGAAGTCTCGAAGAAGGAAGAAAGAAGAAAGGAAGATAGAAGAAACAGAAGAGGCATGAACGTTCGGTTAAAACCTTGTTTAATAACTTATTGTTCTTTAATTTCCGCTGCGTATATAAGTTATTTGTAAAACACTTCCTCCTGGTCAACAATTGGGCACAAGTGAAAACACTACACGATTTCCCGTCCCTTCTGATGTGTGCATGGATCAACTCTCATCGGGCATCTTCACATCTTCCTCGTATGATGATGATTTTCGTGCTACTCTTACAAATTTAGCACCTGCTATGAGAGTCTAAACGCATAGAAAGCATGTGTAATAGTTAGTAGTTAGTTTCTTTATTAATGTTTAATAAAGAAAAACTTATTAGTAACTTGATTGTGTTCTTTATATTCCGCTGTGTGTTTGTTAATCATTATTATTATATCCTAGATGGCTAGATCGTGGTTTATCAATTGGTATCAGAGCGGGTTGCTCTTGATATCTAGGATCTACAAGGTATATATCTAATTTGTTTTTGGATGGATTTGGATCTCGGATAGATGATGAAATTATGGCTCGATTTGGGGATTATTATGAAGAGAGTTGATTATTGCTTATTTGATGTTGTAGTTGAGTTTCACAGATGCGTGTTCTTATCATACCTTTTAGCAGGAGGTAACTTGTTCGTGCTTACAATGGTGTGACGAAGACTTGACGAATCTAGCAAAGGTGTGTGATCTATAAACTTAGGGTGCTTAATGCTCACATTTGCTATCACTTGAAGGAGTTACGTTGTTGTGCTCAGTGTCTCATATAGTTGAGGATTTTGTCAAGAGATTGCGATCTACTTATATTTTGGTCTTGGTATAAGTTTGACATCACGTGGATAGTGCAAGACATAAGACACAAGTTTGGGAAATTCTACTTCTTCAACATATGGGTTATACTCATTTTTCTTCATCAATAATTACTACTTGGAGCCTACTGAGTTCGAGATTCAAGAGATGGTTAGCATACTTTCAGGGGAAGCTTATTGTTAACATGTTTAACCATCTACATGTACCACTTAAGGGGAAGTGTTCACAAGTTGCTTATCTACAGATGACCCCTATTGGATGATTACAAAAAGGGGAAGAAGATTCGTGATTTGCAGCTTATTATTTTATGTGGTGGCATGTTCAAGGAGATCTTAAGTCAAGGGGAAGCTTTGAAGATTGTTTCATTCATGGAGACTGTTTTGTAATATCAAATAGGGGAAGATTGTTGGGATCTGAGATTTGATGATTACAAAACTACATATGCTTATATGAAGATAAATGAAACAAGAAGGACTTAATATGATATGTTGGACTTTGACTAAAACATTAATGATGATTGGAAGTTACAAAATCAACATTATGATATGTTTGACTAAGGTTTTCTTGTAAACCCTAGCCTCTCTAGTATATAAAGAGAGGTAGGGTGAATAGTTTGATTATCCATCCATAGAAAACATCGACTGATGAGAGTCGAATAGTAAAGGTGTGTGTGTGTACACAAAGTTAGTTAGTTAGTTAGTTAGTTAGTACACCATAGTAGTTGGTGTAGCCCCAAGTTATAGTTGGGGTAATAGGGAAATCATTCAATATAGAAAACCTTGTTCAATAACAATTGTCTTTGTTTAATTCCGCTGTGCATATTGTTTTCATTGTTATTGTCAATCCTAGATATATTAGCTAAGCATTAAATACTGTTTGACTAATCTTCAATCAGCATTAATGTTATTCCAGCTTTGTCTTGTAGGTCTTCCATCTTTAATATGTTTTGTCATAATCAACTCAAATTATAATTCCCAACATTTTCCTGTTGAGCACAATTTTTCAAGATATTCTCAAAAAGAAAATTTCAAATTCTTTCAAAAATTGTGTGCTCAACAAACTC
>BQNB010012646.1:0-78767 GCA_026074375.1 Tanacetum coccineum
GTTCTTTGATTTTAAAATTGTTAAATGAGCTCTACCTTTGATTACATAATCTCATAAGTTCTCTTAAGCTAGCTGCTAACTCAGTTTAGCTCACTAAGGCTTAACTGAGCTTATCATACTCAAAAACCTCCCTCAAATGTACCATAGCTTAAACTTGGATGATGGACCAAACCTGGAAGGGTCCATAAACCTCACTGGCTTATTCTAAATAAGCCAGAGCTTGTAGACATAAGCTCTGTTGAGCATTAATCCCTGTTCAGCTGGGATTCAGGTTCTACATTATTTTTTTATTTATTTTTCATGTCCTTATTTAGCTTAGATCTGCATTTTAGTTTAATTTAGCTTACCATCTGCTTATTTTATTGCTTATTCTTGTCTTTGTTTGCTTATAAATACTAAATGTAGAGATTATATGTTTATTGAGTTTATTGTGTAGTCTTAAATTTTTGTTTACATAATCTGTCCTAAAATCTCTTAAAAACCAAAAATATTAGCATAGCTTATTGTAGTGCTTATTTACTGTTGATTTTTGCTTAATTGTCCTTAATAAGCTTAGTTGTTAATCTGTTTGTGCTTAGTTCAGCTTAGCTTAATCTGTTTTAGTTTTAAGATTGAAAATTAATAGTTAAAGGGGTGTTTAGCATAAGCTGTTATTTTGTTCAAAATGGTGTCAAAAATATTTCATACTTAGTGTTTTAGGCATATTAATTGTAAACCTTATATTTAGTCTTCTAGCTTATTTCATAGTCTTGGTATTTTAAGCTGCAAGTCTTTTTCCATTTACAAAGTTTCAAAAGAAGTTCAAAACTGCAACAGCCATTTTCATTTAACTTTTTCTTAGCTTGAATTAGTTTCAAAATGTTTTCTAAAAGCTGTTTTAAGTAGTATTCCATGTCTACTTTTAAATTTAGCAAAGCTTATTTCCATAAGGTTCTGTTTAAATGCTGATTTTTAAGCCCAAAGTAGGCTCTTTAAGGTTGCACTGACTTAGCATACACTGAGTCAATTCAGTTAGCTTATTGAGCTAATAAGCTCAATTCCTTTAGCTTATTTGAGTTCTCTGCTTATTCCTTAGGTTCTTAGTTTCAGTTCTTGTAGCTTATTCAGTTTGTTAGAAGTTATTGCTTATTTCTCATTTTAGCAGGTTTGGTTTAAAGTTTTAAAAAAGTTAGTGTTCTGTCTTAATTAGCTTTTTTCCAGCTTATTCAGTAGATTTCATAAAAAGCTTCTTTTACAAAAGTTGTTAGTTTCTAGCTTATTTACAACCTTGTTTTTATAAGTTTTCAAAAAAAGGGGGAAGATGGAAATCGGGGGTGAGCAAGGCTCGAACCCCCGACCTCAACATCCTCAACCCTTATAAACGCCTCACATCACACCTATTACCAGCGTGCTCTGTGGTCTTTTCGTTTATGTTTACTAAATTTAATATTGTATACGTTTAGTCTATTTGTAAATAAGTTGTTTTGGCTTATTACACAGCTTATTCGATAAGCTGTGTAACTAAGCTTATTTTTACTAGGTCCCTTTAAGTTCAAGCTATTTTCTGTAATTTTTTTAGATTTTTTATAATTAGTTTAGTATTTTTAAACATTTATTTTTATTAAAAACTTTGAAAAATCATAAAAAATAGAAAAATAATCAAAAAAATATAATTCTTTTTTAGAAAATTTTATTTTATCATATAGTTTCTAGGAAAAATAGTTTTGTTTTCGTAGGGTTAAAATTGTAAAATTTCGATTTTTAAAGAACGGGATTCGTTCCCGTTCACGTTTTTTATGTTTTTAAGCTTATTTCAACTCCGTTTTTGTTCTAGTTTTCTTTAATGTTACTTTTTAGTCAATTAGAGTATATTAAAAGTGAAAACTTCATTTTAGCCCCAATTTTAATTTGGAAATTAGGGTTTTTAATCTACGTTTTAGGTTCACGTTTTGCGTTTTAGTTTAAAGTTTAAATTCGTTTATTAAGTTAGGTTTAATCGTCCTTTATAATTTGTTCAATTTTAGGATTTTTGGGAAACAAATCATCTTTGATACCATTTCTAATCATTGTCACGAACAACAAAACGTGGTCTCAAGTTATAAATCGTTGGGGAAATACGACCCGGTGGTATCATACTTCCCGGTTTATTTACCGTATTTATTATATATAATTGGACAATTTGTCCTTACTTTTCTTTGTCCTCACGGTAGTTTGGTAATTTTCTATACTTATATATTATTTTACTGCAATCATTTTTTGGCTACAGTCTGACGAGGAGTAGTGAGTAAGATTCTTTCGTTTGATGTTTGGTAGGATCGTGATTTGGAGAAACTTTCATCTTCGAAAGTTATGCTTTTTAGAATATAAATAAATATATAAAAAAATTATTAAAAATCTCAAAAGTAAAAAAATATTTTCTTCCTTTTTTTGTATATGTAGAGGATTAAAAACAAAAGACAAAAATATTTGCTTTTCCGAATTTTTTGATTTTTCTCGTTAATTTGTGAATATTTAAAAGCTACAAAGTTGGTAAAAGAACACCAACAAATAATACCTTCAATTGAGGTATTATCCATAATAAGTTCCCAACTCGAATAAAAGATTTAAAAACTTGTCTTTTGTGTCACTTGCGATATACGGCTCACCTTTAAAAAGTAAAATTTTTAGAGAGCTACCATGAAGCTTGTTGATTATTAGATTTAAGTTATTCGATCTCGTTTTCTCCTTTAATAAAATATATATTTTTTTTTAAAACCTAAAAACCTAAAAATAATCTTCTTTTTCTTTTTATCCATTTAATTCTTCTTCTTATCCCTCTAAATTGTTTAATTCTTATGGCATCACTCGATTATCGTTTGAATCCCCTCTTCACGATTAAAGAGTGTTCGTCTTGTGGATCTTTGTATAATAAAGGATATTGTTGTACCCCCAACTCGTCTCAACAACCCCTTCGTGATTGTCCCAAGTGTGGAAACCCGGTTGAAGGTCCAAATTGTCAAGGATGTGCTCTATGGCGAAAGAAATTAAAGGAAGTTTGGTTTACAATTTGTCATGAAAATGGAATTTACCAAGACCTTCTAAACACTTACGAGCCATCCGATGACGATACCAACGTTGTTAATGCTCCTCGAGAGCCATTCGTTGTCAAACAGGACCCCGGTGAAAATTCCTCGCAAAGACCTCCACAAATTAACCACAATTGTTGTTACGAGTGTGGGGATTCGTTAGACGGTATCTTTTGTCAACGATGTACTTGTAAGTCTTGTGGGAAAGGTGCTCATTATGGTTACAATTGTCCACCGCAAATTCCGATTATCTCTAATCCGGAACCATGCTACAATCAAAACCTTAATGAGATCCTACAAAATTTGCAAAGTTTGCAACAACAATGTCTTTTGGGTACGTGCCAACAATGTGGTTGTAATGAATATGATGGAGTTTGTTTTCATTGTACTGTTGGAAATGGAACACAAATCAATTTTTCAACTCCGTACTCTTCTAACGATTCTCCAAATTTTGCAAATCACCCTCCACAACCCCAGTACGAGACAAATATTTGTGAGTTATGTGGAAACGATGCTCATTTTGGTTACGATTGTTCACCTCAAGTTCCGTTTGTTTACAATCAGAACCCGTGTTTCGATCAAAACTTCGATAATACTTTTCCACTAACTTCACCAAGTTTTCCACAACAATACCTTTGTTGTGAAAACTGCGGGGGTCCTCTTGAGACTTTTCAGTGTCAACCGTTGAACCAAAATTTCTATGAACCTAATTCTTTCGGTTTTGACCAATTTCAACCCCCGCAGTATTCCGTCATTCATCAATTTCCTCAAGAGACGAGTAAAGAAATTTTGCAAGCTCAAGAAGACTTAATGGAAGCTATACAAGCCTTTTTAAAGGAGTATGATCATATACCTCCTAATGAAAAGTGCATGGCTTTATTGCTAGCTGAGGAGAGATTTCTTAAGATTAAGCAAGCTATGGAAGAAGAGCAGAATCAACCTGAAGTTATGCAAGAATTGCTTCTTAAACTTATGGATGATTTGCAAATTCTTAAAGGAAGTCAACAAGAAAAGAAGGAGACGACAGCTCAAAGTTTTACTCCATATTGGAATTTTTCTATGATTGACGATGAAGAAGCTAGAGATAACTTTTTGAAAGACGTTTGCACCTTCCTAAGGAAGTTTAGTCGTATACCTTTTGGAGTAACACCAGGTGTTATATTGATACTTTAGGAGCGCATTGGGAAATTAAGGTTGCTTTGACGGAAAAGCAATTTCGACATGAGGTTTTCTAGAATTGATGTGTAAATCTTGAAGATGTGTGGAATATTAGTGATGAGCTATATTGAATTATCATTATTTGTCCTAAGTTGGAATCGTCATACTTTTTCAACGGACGGTGATGATGATGAGTATACTATTATATATAGCAAGCCTAAAGCAATCACACCCAACTTACCAATCGAGGAGCCTGATAACTCTCCAAGTATGGGGGACGAGCATCTTAACACTATTACTAGTGTTGAGAACCTTGTCCCAATTCCAAGTGAGTCCAAGGGTATTTCTGACGATACGTGTGATGTGCCCGTTGGTGAAGATTCTTCCACTTTTGATGCTTTGAAAGTTCATTCTGAAATTTTATCCGATTCCAACAATGATGATACTTCAAGTGATGACGATGATTTTGAGGACATCGTTTTTCGATACGTTAGCTTTGAGGAGTGAATGTGTTGATCAAGAAGAGAAAGAGTTTGACTTAGTAGATATTCTTCAAATCCAAGACGTTATTCTTCGTAAGAAATTATTAAACATTAGTCGTCTTATTACTAATATCGAATCTTTGAATGACAACCCTATCCCTGATCATGTGTTTAAGTCTTCTTCTTCATTTCATATCCCCGTCACGGATAGTGATTCGTTCTTTGAGAAGTCCGATACTTCTTTCTCTTATTCGGATAATTCTTTACCCGAATTCGAGCCTTTTAGCGATGATACGGAAGAGACGAGAAGTGGCAGTACCACTACTCATGCTAATAACTCTCTTCCCGAGTATGATTCATTTCTTTTTGAGGTTGAGCCCGATCAGGGAGGGTTGATTAGCATTTTTATTTCTGATAATTCAAATGACCTTCTTTTGGAACTTCCCGAGTTTGAATCGTTTCACTTTGATCTTTATAATGATCCGTCATTTCCTCGTCCTCCTCCGGAACCACCGGATGTTGAGATTAGCTTAATTATTAAGACTGATGCACCCGTGATAAACAATTTTGATGAGCTTAATGAAGATGAATATGACGATTCCTTCACATTTGTCATTCGGACTTTTCTCCCGTTTCTCACTTACCTTGTGGATTCTCCTTTTCTTTACTCCTTCGGGAGTGTAGACACCATTTTTGACCCCGGCATCTCCACTTAGAGCCGGTGGCATCTCATCGGGATGGAACTTTCATGTGCTTAAATGTTTATCCAAACATTAATGAAAGCCTAATTAAGATTTTCTTTTCCATTTACTCTCTCCAAGGACAAATTAATTTGGGGATCGAGTCAAGCTATGTGACTCGGTTACCAAAAACAAAGTGCCTCGTGGGAGGCACCCCATGCTTATCCATTTTCTATCTTTTTTTCTTATTTCTATTTTGATGTGAGGAGGCTTGTACTCTTTCGATTCTTGTTGTGTTTGTACTTGTGATTGTTTGCAGGATTAACACAAAGTTTTCTGAAGACTCTCGTGTTCGGTGTTTTGTCCCGGTCCACTCGAGCTTCCTAGCCTTTGCTTGCCATTAGTTTGGGGAAATCCGATATCCTAAAGATTATTATCGACTAACATCTATCTTATAGCACACTTAATAAACGGCTAGAGATTTTTGTGATACTTTCTTCATGTTTGGGTTATGCATTCGACCTTTTTGAGTTCTAGTATGGGGTTTTTAAGTCTTAGGCTAGGAAACATTGTGGACAATGTTTGATTTTAGTATGGGGTAGTATATCTTCGATATGATCTTGCCTATTTTTGCCGTTGTTCTCACGTACCCCGTTTTCCCACAAAAATTTTAAATTTTTAAATTTTTAAGTCTTAATATCTAGTTAGTTTAATGTTAATAATAATAATAATAATAATAATAATAATAAGTTGACACGAATGTAGGTTTTCCGTTGGTGAGAATGAAAAGTAAATTTTGACCCGACCGGTTTTATATCTTAGCTTTCTCCTTAACTAAAAATAGATTGTCTTTGCTAATCTTTTATACAAGGAGCTATAAAACGCTAGTCTAGCTTGAAAAGGTCAAGACTTTGCAAGTTCCCATAATTGATTTTAAATATGCGAAGTTCGATTTATTAGAGTTAAGATTGTTGCCAGTCAATGTGACTTGTTAAAGTGCCGATCTTAATTCATTAGGCTAAGTATTCACGAGTTTCTTTCTTAGAAATTTTAAATTGTGAAGAACAAGAGATGATAGAGTAGAGTATAAGTTTTGATGCTAAACATAGAATAGTTGGATTTCTTTAAAGCTCATGAGTGTTAATTGTGGCTTTTTCTCCCATTAGCTTGTTTCACTTTTATATAATTGTTTAATAAATAGAGTTGTGCGGTTTTTTTGGTTAATAATTAGTTAATAGAAGTTTTCTTTAGTTCCTTTGTGATTAAGATGAGTACACATCAGGAATACTTAATTTGGCATACTATATGTATCACAATAATAAATATTTTGCTTATCCCTTAAAGAGCCTTAGGGTATATGGGGTAAGTAGAATTTAATAAGTGAAATTATAGCCTTATTTATTCCTTAAAGAGCCTTAGGGTATATGGAATGGATATTGTTGCTTAATTTTTGTCTTGTTTGTACCTTAAAGAGCCTTAGGGTATATGGTGCAAATAAGATTGGTCCATTTATGTCTTAAAGAGCCTTAGGGTATATGACATGGATTGTACATTGCTTAAGTAACCTAATAAAAGCCAAATTTTGGTCCCCTCGATGTGGACTTAATCTTGATGACATTGGTTTCTTTTGAAAAGGGCTAGAAGCTAATTATTGCGTTTTTAACCGTTACGCTTTATTTTTGGAATTAATAAGTATCGAAATAAAGTCTTAAAGAGCCTTCGGGTATATGACTTAAATAAAATCTTGAGATACAAAATTAGGGAATAAGGGAGGAGAAGTAAGTATACAATTAGCTTTTATGAGTAGTGTTAGCATCATAACTTGTATTTTGCAATGATCTTGTTTTTAAGCTTGGCTTGGAGAAGTGAAAGTCGGGGACGATGAGTTTATCCATTTGGACACTAAATTATGCTTTTTGTTCCGTGATCCTAAAAGTTATCAATGAATAATGAAAACATTACATTATGTCACAATAATAAAGTATAAGTTGTAGTTAGGTTAAAAATTATAAAATCATAAAAATAGAAAAAGTTTTGAAAAATGAGAAAATGAGGTGTTTTAAAGCTTGTGTTTTCTTAACTTTCCCCATGAAAGTCTTTGCTACTTTTCAAAGAATTAGTTTGGGGAAGTTTTGAGGTATTTTGTTTTAGAGTATATAATATTGCGTGAGGACACACAATCGCTTAGTTTGGGGAATTTTGATATGTGAAAAATCACATATCCTTTCTGTATCAAAAATGACCCATAAAAGACAAAATTGTGCATAAAATACTTGTATATTGCTTGTTTTGTCTTTGTGATTGTGTAGGTATGGATAATGCAAATATCACAAGAAAATGGTCAAAACCGGACAAGCACGAACACGGGAATGGATAAAGAGTGTACAAAAGCTGGGGATTTGATAGCAAGAAGGGTCAAAAGTCAACTCACTAAATGACAAAACCCATAAAACCCCAAAACTGCCCTTCAAGTCAAACAAAGTTGCAAAAATGGTCCCTAAGCCCTAACGGTGTTAACTCTTTAATATATAAAGAGTTAACACTCGTTAACCTCCTTATAAAAGCCAAGCCCGAAACCAATTTACCCAGGCCCAATCTTTATATATAAGCCCAAAGTCAACGAGTATAAGTCGGGTCAAAGAAAAATCAAACGCACCCTTATAAAAAGAAAAAGGCGTGAAATGTTGTTGTTACTATTTATCTTCTTCTTCATTTTTACCACGAGCTCAAATCAAAGGGGTAATTCAAATTGATGACATGGCTATGTGATTCGAGTACCAAGCTCCTATGTGGCAAAAGGAAACGTCATGAAAGATTCTCATTGGTCAATCCCCACAAAGAATGACACGCGGGCATGGAAAGAACGTACGGGGAAATGGATTTTTACACTAAAGTGAGTATAAAAGAAGCACACATAGAATGACACACGGAATGCCACGTTGGCAATCCGTGTGATCTAATCTAATCCTACGAGTACGATTGAGGATCCAATGATGAGGGAAGAATCAAGGGACATGATCAAAGGGAGCGTCTAACGGATTTGGGAACCTAGAAGCTTCATTTACAGGCTATAAAAAGCCCCTCACATTCACACACAAGTAAGCTAGTTTTGAGAAATTTTCAGCTTATTTTGTATTTTCTTTTCAAAATGTCTTAGTTTAATCTTAGCTTAATGTAATTTCGATTTCAAGTATTGTAATCAGCTTTTCATTAATAAGAATCAAGTTTTCCTTGTTTCACACTTACTTTTCTCAAAGCTCACTTTTCTATAAAAACCTCACTTAATAAGCTGTCACTTTTCATAAGCTTCTTACAAGCTCATAATAAGCTCATCTAAGTCTCTAAGCTTAGATTTGAGCTCAATTAGTCCTTTAATCTACTTAAACATCTAAAATCAGTTAAAAACCTATGCATATGGATCTTAGCTTTTTGGATGATAAGCTTAACTTGGAAGAGCTTATGGGACCTTTATTAGCTTATCCTTGTGATAAGCTAGAGCTTGTTGACTAGATCTTAAGAGCATTTAAAGCCTTTGTTTAGCTAAGGCAATTGTAAGTCTCACTTTACCTTTTCTGTCTATAATTTGATAGCTTAATATTGCTTAATCTGCTTGTTTGCCTGCTTATTTCTGTTAGTATAGATTGCTTATGCTTAATATAGTTGTTAGATTACATTTATGCTTGATAATTAGTTTAAATACTTAGTTTACTTTTATTTTCTATAAAACTATCTAAAAACCAAATTTTTTTTAGCATAGATAGTAATTTATTGAATATGGCTTATTTGCTTATTCATACATGTTCATTATAGTTGTTATAAGCTGTTAGACATCTGGTATCTGAGTTTTAATCTTTAAATCTATTTTTCATAAGCTTAAACGGATCTTAATGTTTTTAAAGGAGTGTTTGGCATAGCAGTACTAACCACAAGTTAGTACTGTTAGTGGCCATTTGGTCTTTTGAAATCAGTTCTAATCTCTTAAATAAGTTGTTAGAACAAGTTTTTTTTAAGCTAGATTAGTTTCAAACAAGTTTTCATTAGAAGATTTAACATAAGTTTTAATCTGTCAAATGTTACTTGGATTATAAGCTTGAGTAGATTCTAGTGATTGTCTTAGCCTCTTTTGTTCTTAGTTTGTGTTTTTAAAAGTGTTAGAATGGGTTTCTTTGGCATGCACTTTGTCTAATTAGATTGTGTCAAAATTGTGCAAACTGCATCAGCAGTTTTAATAGACAAAATAGCCTTTTTCAACTCAATTTTTCAGAAGGTAAAGCTAGTTTTTAGCTTTTGATTTTTAGTACACAACTAGTTTATAGGCTAATCTAGGTAGAATATGACTTATTTTAGCTTAAGTAGCTTATTTGCCTATCTGTTTTTGATCTGCAGCTTAGCACTTTTCCTTTTTCATAAATTTTCAAAAACCAAAAAAATAGAGTAGTTTGCCTGCATGTCCTTTTTCAGTTAGCTGTTTTTAGCTCTTAAATTAGCCATTTTGTCTTTTCAATTATTCAAATAATTATTGTTAGCTTTACTGTTGCTACATATAATATGCCTACTTTCAGATAGTTTTTTACTTTAAGCTCTGTTGTCTTGACCTTTTGCATAAGCTATTTTCAATAAAGCCTCTAGGTCAAGATTTCAGTAGAAGTAAAGTATCTATTCTTAAGGTGCTTATTTTGCTTGATTTTAAAAAAAAATAATGGCACAAAGTCTGCCTGGGGGTCTTTGTTTGGTTCTAAGTTTTTATTGAAGTGCTTATTAAGTTTTTACAGCTTATGGATTTTATTATTTTTCTTTTTCTTGTTTCTAGCTTTGACTCTGCCGCTTATTAGATTTAGTTATAGATAGCTTTAGTTTTACTGTTGTTCTTAGATAGTTTAGCTCATATTCTTAGCTTATCCATTGGTTGTTAAATTTTAAGCAAAGAAAAGCCAAAAACATCTACTCTAAGTGTGTTCTGTCAAGTTTAATAAGCCTGTTTTTTCTAGCCTTTATTTTAGATTTTCAAAAGATTTCTTATACCAAAAGTTTTAGTTTCATTGTTTTACAACTTTGTTTTTTTAAGTTTTCAAAAATTAAAAAGAGGGGAAGATGGAAATCGCAGGGTGAGCAAGGCGGAAACCCCCGCACCTTCAACTTCCTCAACCCCCTTATATAACGCCCCTCACACCACACACCTACTACCATCGTGCCATAGGGTCTTTTTGTTTCGTAATATAGTGTTTACTAAATTTAATTTTTGTCACACGTTTTAAATCTTTTAGCTTAATAAGCTGTTTTGGTTATTAAACTGATTAATCCGATTAGCTGTGTTAACCAAGCTTATTTTTTTAGATTCTTTTAGTGTAAAATTATTTTTCTATATTTTTGTAGGAATTTTTATAATTAGTTTATATTTTTTGTAAACATTTATTTTTTATTAATAAATACTTTAAAAATATCATAAAAATTTTAAGAAAACTTTCTTCTTAAAAAAAAAATAAATTCTTTTTAGTGACTTCTCTTTTATTATATAGTTTCAGGAAAATTAGTTATGCTTCGTAGGGTTTTAAATTGCTAAATTTCGATTTTTTAAAGAACGGGCTTCGTTTCCGTTCACTGGGTTTTTCACATGTGTTTGTTTTTAAGCTCATTTAACTCTTTTTTGTACTAGTGTTCTTTAAAAGGACTTTTTAAGTCAATTAGAGTATAGATTAAAAGTGATAATTTTCTTTTTAGGTTTTAATTATGGAAAATTAGGGTTTTTTTTATCCACCGGGGGGGTTTTAGGTTCTGTTTTGGGTTTTTAGTTTAAAGTTTAAATTCACGTTATTTAAAGTTAGTTTAATTATACTTTATTTTGTTCTCAATTTTTGGATTTTAGGAAAACAAATCATCTTTGAACCAATTCAATCATTGTAACACCGAACATACAAAAGTTGGTTCAATTTATAATCGTTGGGGAAATACGGACCGGGAATCATACTTCCTGTTTAATATAAGTATTATATATATGATAATTGTCGGAATTTTCTTTACTACCTTGATCATCAAGGGTAAGTTGGCTAATTGTCCTAATATATATATTATACTACAATCATAATTCTTGAACTAGATGTTCCATTATGCCATTTTTGAGACTATTCAGTCATTTCTTGAATGGCTACCTTTGCATCAGCAGCAGTCTTTGATGGTATTGCACCTCTTGAATCAAGAATCTGTAGAGTAGAAATTCTCAATCCATTATAGAACAAGATTACCTCCTGGATCTCCGCTTTATAGTGTTGAGGATACTTTATCAAGATTTCTTTAAAATACGCTCTCATGCTTGTAATGGTTTTCATCAGGTCTTGCTGTAAGTTGTGATTCCTCCATCTTCTTTGTAGTGTCGAGCATGTGGAATACAATATTTGTTCAGAATTTTGTTTTAAAGGGGGGGGGGGGTGGGGGGACCTTCCCAAGTTTGTTATTGAACCAGTTGGGTTGTTTCTTAGCCAACGACTTGCGGCTCTAGTCAAGGACATAGGGAATGCTTAAGCATCACTTGGTCTATAGTAATATTTGGAATGTGGAATAGATCGACGATCTCAAGAACTTCTCAATGTGTTCGTTCGCATCTTCATGATCCGAACCGCTAAAGGTGTTAGTCCGTAGTTCCTTGAGAAATTGCCCTTTCAGTTCAAGTTATCCTTGTCTTCAATTTTGGGCCTAGCAACCCCCGATCCATAGTCATCTCGGGTATTGCTCATGTATTGTTCTATAGTTTCCGCCATTATTTCCGCAACTTCTTCCTCCGAGTTTTCTTGGTCATAAAATAGATTGAAATCAGGCGATCTCAATTCGTCAAGACTTAGTGTCTTGAAGTGTCTCCTAGATGATCGAAATTCTCGTTCAGGTTCTTTTAAGGTTGTGAATTGTTCATTTGTTGGAACTTTTGTCATGCATCTACTCTGAAACAAGGGGATAACGGTAGGTTAGGCTCTTTAGGATAAAAAAATTTTTAGCACGGAATTTCAAAGCCGAGAAAATCTTAAGGATTTGTTCCAGATAATTGATACACCGCTATTCAATGGGGTGGATAACCGTATTAATCAGTTGAATGAATCGTTGTATTGGCCAGAAAGGTTGGGATACGTCGTATCCTTGGAAGTGGCTACGTCGTATCGAGTTATCGACCAGAAACAGTGTATTAGCAAAACTATTATATTTAATATAATGAAATATGCAGCAAACAATTTTAAACTAACTAATATACAAAAATAGACAAAAATATACACTTATCTAAATTTTTACACTACTTCTTTGGTTTGATCTAATGTTAAAAACAAAAACATAAATAAAAAAAGCAAGATTAATTTCTCATCCTCCGGTAACGGCGCCAAAAACTTGATGTTGTCGTTGTGTGCTGTATTTTTTTTTGATCTCATGTTTTAAATTTGAATTTTTGCACAACTTATCCATAAATACAAACTTTAATGGGCAGTGTCTCCGGTTTGGTGATAGATTTGTGGTATGTTGGGTGTCGAACACTTAAGCGAGGTTTTATCTATCATACCTTTATTTATTTTTTGGTTATCTATCTAAGTTAATTTAATCTAAGTCAAACCCTATGTTATTCCTATGTTTGTTTATTCCTATATTTTAACAGGTAAAAAAGGGGGGTTTCAGATCCTGAGTGCCCTGCACAAGTTTGTATGGTGACTACATTCAATTCAAGACGCTTTAACCCACGCAAGCAAATTAACAGAAGATAAAAGAGCGGTCAGCCTTATGATGAAATCTATTAACTAGCCAATCATTAATCTGATTTAGAATGTTGGTTTGTTTATTCCAGTTGCAGAACTGTTCAACATATTCTCGAAGTGGCATCCCATCATTTTTTTTTCACTCTAGATAGGCGCGGGACTTCATCCTCACTCAGACTATACACCATTAATTCTGTCACAATTTCATATAGCACATTCGCTTAAAGAATCCTTATTTCCTAAGTATAGTCTATTCCCCATTAGGGATCTAATGCAACTCGGTGATCTTGTTAAAAACCTAGTCATAGAGACTTTACCCATTACCCCTGCCCCTTACCATGGCTATTCTCATCAACTCTTTTATAGTAGCTCCACTTGTCCAAAATCCACTTGGTTATCTGAAAAATTCCATTAGTCCCCTGAATTTATTCTAGATTCACCTACTTGTCCAACTTGTTCATATAATCACCCAAAGGCAATTTCCGTTAACTAGATTAAGCCTGATGCATATCCGTAGCATGATTTTTGTAGGACCAATTTTTGTATCTATTATTCTAGATGTATAAATTACTATATGGAGAGTTATCCCGGTATCTAGATTACTTGGTTCGTATCACTAGATCCAGTTGAATGATATGTCGTGTTGGGAATAAATCTTCACAGATTAGTACTGCTCAGGTAGAACTATAGTATAAAACTGAGTTTGTATGCGAGTATAAATATTTGTACTGTTATGTGTTAGTTTTTTTACTGCTAGTGAAGGACTTAAATATTGATGTAGTTTTTTGAAGACAAAGAGTGTTGTACAAAGATATATGCATGGAGTTATTTATGGTGTATATTATATATTCTGTAAAAAGATATGTATATGTTTAGAATTATAGAAGATCTCAAAAGATTCGTAGTTGTCTTGTAAAGGAGTCCTTGGTGTATAAAAGGAGATCCTAGGTCGTGAAGTTAGATATCAGTTTTATATCTTAGTTTTCCATAGAGTTCATAGCTTCAAGGTTGTAAACCCTAGCACTAAGTCAGAGTGATCGTATTAATATATATTGAAGCTTATTGTGTTGATTATATCGTTGAGTCAAAACATACTTTACTGTTTCATTGAGAATACTTCTTAGTGATATAAACTAGATTCCGCATAGTTTATATCATTCAATCAAAGTTTCATTCTTAGTATTTTTGGATTTATCCAAGGGTACTAAACCTTTCTCAAGAATGGAGTTAAGATATTAATTGGGATCAACAAGTGGTATTAGAGCTTGTTGTGAAGCTTTGAATAAGAAGAATCAACCAATTCATCCAAGATCTATTCTTTCAGTGATAAGATGGAGGTAGGAACTACACTAAACCCCCCCCCCCAATCTGCCCCTCTGCATCGCCACTAACCTACTTCTCTAATAACTTGACAGCCCCACTCCATGATCTCTGGTTGATCCCCCAGAAGCCCCTCTCCGAATCACACATATCCCTCCTTCTTTTGACTCTATTATACTCACCCTTATTGCGGTAGTATCTCCCCATGAATGGAAACAATGTGCTTTCAGCGCACCAATTCTCATTGAGAACAGTCTAGCTCACTCGGAGCTCCACCTGCATAACACTCCACCACTGCCTCGAAGATCCTAAAAAAGAGCGATAGAAGAAATCGTCAACGGAACTACGCCTCACCTTGATGCCATAACCCTGTTGATGGCAGCTCCACCCTAAACAACTCGACCAATGACACAGTTCACACACTCCCACTATCGCCCAAGCATGCACCAGTCTGCACTCAATGAAGGCCCTATCTCTCCTCGAAAACCGCCGCTTTGCGATAGGGACACAAGGATGTCAATGAAGGTTAAGAAGCCGACATACTCCGGCCCTGTGTCAATACAATCCAATATGTGAACCCCATTCGCGCACATGCTCATTATCGCGGAGTGAAACAATCCGGCCCATCATATAAACTCTCCCCCTTTGCTCTCCCGGTTACTAAAATATCAGTCTGTTGAGATCTAAGCTGGCTACCAGTGATTTTCCAGGAAGTTATGAATCCTAAAGTCTGAGATTTTCTTCCTTCTGAATGCGAGTTCTCATGCATTTATATCTGGAGGTTACACAGGTGGAAATTGACAACCCATTCGGCTTGGATGATCTCGCCCCCCCCCCCCCCTCGTTGTTAATTAACATTGTAATAATATATATGAACTGCTCATTCCCTACGGGATCCCTTCAAGCTCCAACGTCCCAAAATTCACAGCTTTTGTATGTCCCCCCCACGCCGCCGCCGATTCCCATCAATCACCTACCCCTCACCTATACCCTCACAACAGCACTACAAAGCAGATGATACTGCTCATGGAGTTAGTACTACTCATACTCAAGGTAATGGTGTTAACTCTATATGTCTAGATAATCTTTGTGATGCTGTGATCTATGCTTTCCTTGCAAGTCGCAATCTAACTCTCCTTCAACTTTCTCAAGAAGATCTGGAAATACAACTTCTCCTGATGATTCTGGAAGAAATGGATCTTTAATGGAATGGCCATTAGCTGACAATCAGACAGCAAGAGGTTTCTATCAAGAGAACAAGGAGGAAGCTGCCGACATAAATGGTCAAAGAGTTGGTTTTGACAATGTCAAAAGGGAATGCTTCAACTGTCTTAAAACATAGACACTTTGCAAGAGAAATGTGTGTTTACCAAGAAATCAGGATTATAAAGGACACAAGAGAATAATTACAAGAACTTTTCAGTGGTGAACTCCTATGCTCAGAATGCCTTGTTAGCTCAAGATGGAATGGGAGGAATATGATTGGAGGCTACAAGTGAAGAAGAGCAACCTTACGAACCATGCAATTGATGTCATTTTACATTCTTCCAGGGATTGCTCTTTAGTTCAGATTCTGAGGTAGATTCTTGTTCTAAAACATGTGTAAAAGCTTATGCTACTCTTAAAGAACAATATGATAATTTGTCTTCTTGATTACAAAAAGTCTTAATTTAATTTAGTATCTTATAAAGCAGGTTTAGAATCAGTAGAAGCTAGGGACTAGCTCACTATAAGAAAAATGATCAGGCTGTGTTTTGGGAGAGCCATAAAATGTTTTTCAAAACTTAAAAGTTAGACTAAGCTCGATACCCCTGCCCTTCAATGAATACAACAATGAACCCTTTGGGTAAATTTGCCACACACTCTCTTACAGAAAGGATCATCAGCGCCGTATTTAACTCCCTCCACAATCCCACCTAGCCAGATGCGCCTTCAATTACTCATGCCTAACGCTCCATGAGACCTCTTCGTAATATCGAACAATCTACTTGGAAAGTAACACTGCCATGCACATTACAAGCGACGTTAAATCATGCAACCCTAGCGATATGATGCAAGCCTATCCTCGCCAAGCTTCTACCTGCCGTTGCTCAGCTCTAAGTTTCTCTCGATGTGACTAGCCCACACCTTCTAACCTCGGACATCATAAGTCCGAGCGATCAGACACGTCATGCGCCGCTCCTCCCCCAATATTCCTTTTATAGGTCCTTGCTCTCCACCTCACCCTGTCAATAGGGATACTTCCACCATACCATCGCCATAAACTAGTATCTAACCTTTTCTGAGGACTTTGACACCTTGTAGTACAAGTGTAGAGAAAATTTTAGTCTGTTACGTACTTCGTTGTTACACCTATCCGCTAATGCCTAAGATGTATGACGAAATAAACAATAACGGCAAGTGTCTTCCAACACACAGTCCTGAACGTCTCACATGTTGTTAGGCCCTCCCCCACCCGCATGCCTAACAAACAATCAGATGCTCCTCCCAATCACTTGAAGAGTAGAATTTAGGTCAGTACACTGCATGTACATCGAACCCCAGTCTCTGCATAGCCCTCTCTATGTACTGATTAGACCTCCACCCTCACCCCTCCACCCCTGAAAAGATAGATAACTGTCTACTGAAACGAATCCGCGCTGACCACAGCGGAAAACCTCCGATCTTTATTTCCTATGTGTTAAATACCTCCGACTACAAACTCAAGTATCCTAGATACACCATAGTCCCGCGCCCGAAACTCGACTAGATACATCATAGATGCCCGCAGACAAAATCTTTTATCGTACCAACTCCGACCTACGCGCAAACAGCCAAATCAACAACGATATGCTATATCACAATATAAGACCTCACATAAACGACTTGTCCTATCGTGATGCGGAGTAGTTTCTGCCCCTGAGACTCTATCTACTCATATGGTGCCGTACTGTCGAAGTCAAAATAAGGTCTCATCTCGACCCACATCGGCCATCTGTGGAAACAACCTCAAGAGGGTGAATCACAACATTTTGTCCCCTACTTTATTAAAGAAAACCATTGGTTTCACCCGCCACACCCCATGAATCGATCTCGTGTTGGTTCCCTCACCCCATCAAAAGCAGTTTTAAACTAGGTCAGGGAAACTTCAGTACTGTTCGGCCCCCCCCTCCCAGATATGCTGCACCGCAACGCGTTAGCACTCGATCTTTCCTGAGATCATCACATTCACCTCCGTTTGTTGCCTCTGTTGAGACTAGCTCGATCCTCGACCTCTACTCCTACTCCCCCCCCCAAGTATAATGTTTCCCGGTACCTAGTTTGGTTAAAACTGCTTGGTGGAACAAAACTTCTTTTTGGTGGTGTGGTGAATCATATTTTTCTCATTCAGGAATGTATTTGGTTCACCCTTCGTGAGTTGTTAACATTGGCGCCACCTTTCATAGCCTTTTTATCACAACACATATGTTGATGCTCATAATAACTACCACTCATATTCATAACAAGACTTTTTTAGTCATTTTGAAATCACTTCCTAGCTCTCTTGAGGTCCTCTAAGATTGTTCCCAATTTCTGCTTGGTCCCACCTTAGCGATTTTGCGTTGAGCTTGCTTCTGACTCGGATCGATAATCGGCTCTTCTCCATCTACTACAAGTTTTTCACTGACTCTCCTTTCACTGCTGTAATGTGTTAGGTCCCGCCTACAGTATACATATATCTTACGCTTCATCCTCTCAGAGTTACCCTCTCTCCCCTACAATGATTGCCCCCCTCCGCCCACTAGTGTTGTCTATCCCCCCCCCCCCCCCCCCCCATCCCTAACTACATACTATTGTGATTCATCCTACAGGGTTGGAAACATACCCTCCCTTTTTTCAAACACCCATCTTAGCCCATTACTAGGTGGCATAACACACCAGTGTCATGTAACCTCCGCTAACTATTTTTCTCCTTGTAGTATAATCTGATATATATATAAAAGTGCCTTGATCTCGGTTTGCCCCGAGGTATATGAAACACTTTCTCATCTAGATGGAGAGACGAGAAAAGGAACTTGCCTCCTCATCCATCTATCTGATCACCGGAAACTGATCTATCAGCGTTAATTCACAAAAACTTTCCTAATCAGCACAGGGAAAGAAGCCTCCAGTCATGAACTGCTCAACTCACCTACGATACTATTAGTCCCCCTGTTTTAAACTCTGTGCTCACCCTCATTATCTTGATCTCTTCCAGTACACTGTTCATTGAAAGAACCATGGAGCATCGTGCTTTTGAAACTTCATCCAGAGAATGTGCTTCTTTGCTTCCCTGCACTACCTCTTCTCCTGTCGTTCGGCTCTAGACCTACCCGCACCTCACATCCCATTGTCCATAGTCATACTCCCGCCTTTTTTACCCACTGTGCCAACACGGCACCCCAATCTATCTACACAGTACAACGATACCTCAAAACCATCTATCAACTTTTAACCAACAAAAACCATTTTATCGCCTCTTGCGTTACAATCACACAGTCGCTCACAACACATGACATCTGTCCGTTCCAACTAGTAACGACTAGTCGAGAACAGAATCGATCTTGCTCCTCCTCATCGTTTCTAAACCTGTTTCCCCCATATGATGCTCACCGTAATAGCTAACAATTCACAAGACTCTTATTCACTCCTCTACCCCCCCCCATTCAGTCTTCCAACACTACAATATATGAACCCCCCAGCCAACACAAAACACAATTCATCCATCCACTCCATACCTGCTCTCCCTCCCAGTTCGTTACACACGGTCTCCAACCCCCCACCCCCCAACCCCCCCCTAGCCCCCTAAATAAAACCCGACGATGCCATACAAGTCACCACCCTATCCGTGACCTTAACACTACTTGTCACACCCATCACATCGCTACTCGTACTACCATCAACCCTATGTCCTCGCACATCCCCCTAGTACATGTCACTAGCTCAGACCGATCCCGCTTCCTGATACTACCACAGCCATGTTTGAGCGAAACTCAGTGTCGCTTACTTTGACTATATCACAGCATGTCCCGGACCCCACACTCCTGCGTTCGTAGCACTCCCCCAGGTTGCACTTCCCTCACTCTCCACCCCCCCCCGAGTCTCGCCCCGGCCCGAGTCCCCCCACACCGCACCCTCCTACGTTAACCAAATGTCCAACCCCAAGCATCACTCCACACACGTCACACATACATGACTATACTCCAACCACTCTCCCCCTAAGATGCTACGATGTACCCCCAAGTACATCTCTTCCATGCTGAAACTCTTAGACCTGGTTTGCACCGAGCGTGTCCGTACAATGTGCCTCACATCAATCACACCAGAGCCCCCTCTCCCGTACTAGACATACCCTTTGTATCAAGCTCCCATCATTCACGTTATGTGCCACCACTCCGCCCTTGAGAACATGTCCCCAAACCCTTATCTCGCGATCATAACCCTCCCCCCCCCAACTGCATTCAATCGCTCGTTACGCACGACTCACTAACCCACCCCAAATATCAATTCCCTAAACCCCCCCACCACTCCCCCCGCACAAACACCCAACACACCCCCAAACGCCTCAGCACGCCCTACCGTCTCCCCCCCCTCCACATCCGCACCCACGCCGCGCCCCCGATACCCGCCTCTTACCACACCCCCACCCTCTCCTTGCACCCCCTCGCAACGTACAAATACCCAAAACCACCTCCTAGCTGATGCTCACATCGCGATCCGTCCAGTTTTTTCCTTGTTCTCTTGATAAACCTTCTTGCTCTGATTGTCGCATGGCCATCTCCCATTAAAGATCCATTTCTTCCTTTCATCATGATGAAGTTGTTCCAGTCTTCTTTGAGCAAGTGAGGAGAGGTTAGGTTGACTTGCAAGGAAAGCATAGATGACAACTTACTAAAGATTATTTAGACATATAGAGTATACCCCATTACCTTGAGTTGAGTAGTATTACTCATGAGGCAGTATCTTCTGTTTGTTATGTTGATGTTGTGTTATTATGTGTTTTAGAGACAAGGCCACATTCTGTAATTTTGACCTCTGCTGCCTCTGACTTGCTCTCCACAGCTCACTCGTTCCACCAGCGTCTATTTCTGCCATCCTTCCTTAATAACGTCCTATTTTATAACAAAGTCCCCATTCCACATAGCCCCGATGGCGTCTTCCTCATTTACACCCCCTATCCGGTTCCACCACTCTCACCCATCGCCTCTATAAATGCATGAGGTCTTCATTCAATGGAACGCATCTTACATCAGAGCACGTTCAGGCTTCTTTTCTTCCTGTTTAAGTCATCACAACTTTCTATGATAGTTCCGCATACTCCAGTACAAATTGGAGAGACCACCCACCCTGTAAACGCATGCGTCTCCTGCCAGTGTATACCATCCCACAACTGTGTGACATTTTGATAAATCGAGTTACAAATTTCCGTGTGTCCACCAAGTCTTACCCCTGAGCTCTTTCTGATATCCTCCGTGCTAAATCCCTGGCCTCTGTATGAAACCCCACGCGAATCCCTACACATTCGCATAATACGTGATGAGTCCAGAGAATGAAGCAGATCTGGTGATCCCCGTACTTGAATCTTCCGATGTTCTTTCGAAGCACCCCATATGTGCCTCACTCCTCCAGCTCCCTCCCTGTAGATGTTTTACTGAGATTCGAGACTCCTGTTTTCTCCATTGCAGCCTAACCTTCTGCATCTCTGCTTTTCGAGTGGAATCGTGTCAGATTGCACGACCTGCATTTGCGTTGAAGTGCACCATAACTGGGTTGCTCTTGCTTTCATTTCATTTCTTCTATCTATTTTTCTTCAGCAGTGGTGTGGTTCATACTCTTGTTTCAACTATTCCAAATCGTTCTCTTTAGCACTTTGTTGCCATTCTTGAATTACCTTCCATTTGGTGTTATCCAGTCATAAGAAAAAATATTAGTTCTATCTTCATCAAACCAGTGACATCTTAGTCTCAGGGTTAAGAATAGGTAGTCTTGCTGTCAGATTGTTTGTGGTTGTTCTTCCTCATCTTATCATGAAAGGAATAGAATCTTGGGATGAATGGTTGATTCCTTATTATTCAAAGCTTCACACAAGTTCAATACCACTTGTTGATCCCATTCGATAGATCTTTATACTCCTTAGCTTGAAAGGTTTAGTACCCTTGGATAATCCAAAAGTACGTAAGATATGAAACTTTCGATCCTGAACCATCTGAATATATACTATGCGGAATCTAGTTTTAATCATCACTAAGAAGTATTCTCATTGAATAATCAGTAAAGTATGTTTTGACTCAACGACTATAATCAACACAATAAGCTCTCCTCATATCTTTTTAATACGATCATCTTGACTTAGTGTTGGCGTTAAAACCTGAAGCTTATGAACTCATATGGAAAACTATAGATAAGAAAACTGTCTATCTAACTTACCACGACCTAGGATCTCCGTTTATACACAAAAGGACTCCTTTACAAGACAACTACGAATCTTTTGAGATCTTCTATAATTCTAAACATATACTATTTTTTACTGAATATAGAATATACACCATTAAATATCTCCTTGCATTTTCTTGTTTCTCGTCTTTGTCTTCAAAACCTTCTTCAATATTAACGTCCTTCAACTGCAGTACAAACTAACACTAGCTAGTACTAATATTTATACTAGCTAGTACTTACTCAGTTAGTATGTTAGCTTCAATTCTGAGCTGAGTTCCTTAATCTGTGAAGATTTTATTCCCAAACGGACATATCATTCAATGGATCCTAGTGTACGAACCACGTAAATCTAGTACCGGGATACTCTCCATATAGTTATTTATACATCTTGAATCATAGGATCACAATTATTGTCCTTCTAAATTCATTTGCTAAGGATATGCTTCCGGCTTAACTAGTTAACGGAAATTGCCTTTGGTTTATTGAACATGTTGACTAGTAGGTGAATCTAGATTAATTCAACTAATATTGTTCTTGATTCCATTGGATCGTGGGAAGTGGACTACTATGAGTATAATTGCCATTAAGCAGTGAAGTGGGTCAAAGTCTCTTATGAGCTAGGGTTTTTAACATGTCACCATTGCTTTAATCCCTAAGTCTAGATTATAATTAGGTAATAAGGATTCTTTATGCGAATGCTTTAATTGTGACAGAATTAATGTGTATAGGTCTTAGGATGAAGTCCCGCCTAAGTCTAAGAATGATATGCCTCTTAGAGATATGTAATCATTGCATGATAAAAAACCAAACATTCTAATCAGATTAATGTTGGCTTATTTAGTTTTCCCTCATAGGCTCGACGCTCTCTTTTATCTCTGTTAATTTGCTTGCGTGGTGTTAAAGGTCTCTGAATTGATGTAGTCACCAAACAAACTTTGCCAGTCTTCAGGCTGAAACCCCCTCTTTAACCTGTTAAAATTTGGATTAGAACTAACATTAGGATTATAATAGGTTTGACTTTAGAGTAGAATTAACTAGATTAGATATCCAAAATATAAATAATGAGAGATTTAACCACGCTTTAAGTGTTCGACACCCTACTTACACAATTCTTTCACCAACCGGGTACCACTGCCTTTAAAGTGTTGTTTTTGGTGAGTTGGCATATTTCAAATTTAAAACTTGAATCAATTTAAAAATATACAGCAACAACGAACATCAAGTTTTTTGCGCCGTTACCGGGGGAGTGAAAAATTAATCTTGATTTTTTATTTATGTTTTGGTTTTTAACATTAGATCTAACCCTTAGAAGTAGTGTAAATTAGATTAGTGTATATTTTTGTATATTTTGTATATTTGTTAGTTTAATTGTTTGCTTGCATATTTCATTATTTAATTTAATTGTTTTTGACAATACACTGTTTGGTCGATAAACTCGAACGGACGTAGCCACTTCCATTGGAATACGACGTATCCAACTTTCTGTCCAATACAACGTATTCATTCAACTGATTAATACGGTGTATCCACCCCCATTGGATACGGTGTATCAATTATCTGGAACAGAATCCTTAGTTTTCTCCTTTGATTTCCGTGCTAAAAATTTTTCTATCCTAAAGAGCCTATCCTACCGTTATCCCTTGTTTCAGGTAGTGCATGACAAAGAGTTCAACAAATGAACTATTCACACCTTATAAAGGAACTGAACGAGGTTTCGATCATCTAGGAGACACTCAAACACTTAGTCTTGACGAATTGAGATCGCCTGATTTCATTCTATTTTTGACCAAGAATAACTCGGAGGAAGAAGTGCGGAAATATTGGCGGAAACTATTGAAAAACAATACATGAGCAAGACCGAGCTGACTATGGGATGGGGGTTTTGCTAAGGCCCAATATATTGAAGACAAGGATAACTTGAACTGTAAGGGCCAATTTCCAAGGAACTACGGCCTAACACCTTTTGCGGTTCGGATCATGTAAGATGCGAACGAATCACATTGAGAGAAGTTCTGAGTTTCGTCGATTTATTTCCGTTCCAAAAATATTACTATTGACCAAGTGATGCTTAAGCATTGCCAATGTTCTTGGACTAGAGCAGCAAGTCGTTGGCTAAGAAACGCATAAAACATGGTTCAATAACACTTGGGATGGTCTTTAAAACAAGAATTTTGAACAAATATTGTCCACATGCTCGAACTACAAAGAAGATGGAGGAAATCAACAACTTTCAGCAAGAACCTGATGAAAACCTTTACCAAGCATGAGAGCGATTTTAAGAACTCTTGATAAAGTATCCTCAACACTATTTATCGGAGATGCAGGAGGTAATCTTGTTCTATAATGGATTGAGAATTTCTACTCTACAGATTCTTGATTCAAGAGGTGCAATACCATCAAAGACTGCTGCTGATGCAAAGGTAGCCATTCAAGAAATGACTGAATAAGTTCAAAAATGGCCATAATGGAACATCTAGTTTCAGAATTTTGATTGTAGTATAATAATATATATATAGAAAATTACCAAACTACCCTTGAGGATAAAGGTAGTAAGAAAATTCTCACAATTATATATAATAATACGTATATTAACCGGGAAGTATGATTCCCGGGTCGTATTTCCCCAACGATTTATGAAATTGAGACCACGTTTGTTGTTCGGACAATGATTTGAATTGGTTCAAAGATGATTTGTTTCCTAAAAACAATTAAAATAAGAAAATGGTTTCAATTAAGCACAAAAACAAATAACGGGAAATTAAACTTTAACTAAAAACGCAAAACGGGAACCCTAAATTGTGATTAAAAAACCCTAAATTCCCAAAATTAAACCTAATATGAATTTTTTACTTTTAATATACTCTAATTGACTTAAAAGTAAGTTTAAAGAAAACTAGAACAAAAACGGAGTTAAAATGAGCTTAAAAACACGAAAAACGTGAACGGGAACGAATCCCGTTCTTTAAAAATCGAAATTTTGCAATTTTAACCCTATGGGAACAAAACTAATTTTCCTAGAAACTTTATGATAAAAGAAAATTTTCTAAAAAAGAATTTTATTTTTTTAATTATTTTTCTATTTTTTATGATTTTTTAAAGTTTTTAATAAAAATAAATGTTTAAAAATACTAAACTAATTATAAAAATTCTAAAAAAATTATGGAAAATAGCTTGAACTAAAAGGGACCTAGGAAAAATAAGCTTAGTTACACAGCTTATCGAATAAGCTGTGTAAAGCTAAAATGGGTAAAATGTATATAAGTATTAAGTTTAGTAAACCTATAACGAAAAAGACCCCAGGGCACGATGGTTAGAGGTGTGTGGTGTGAGGCGTTTATAAGGGTTGAGGATGTTGAGGTCGGGGGTTCGAGCCTTGCTCACCCCCGATTTCCATCTTCCCCTTTTTTTATTTTTGAAAACTTATAAAAGCAAAGTTGTAGAAAACCTGAAAACAAACAACTTTAATAAAAGAATTTATTTTTGAAAATCACTAAATAAGCTGAAAATTAGCTTAAAAGACAGAAAAATGTAAAACTTTCTTTTTTAGCTTTTATATAAAACTTAAGAACTTGAAATCATGAAATAAGCTAAACCTAAGACTTAATAAGCTACTCTTACACTAAACCTAACCTAATAAGCTATCCTAACTTAGAAACAAGCATAGAATCAAAAACAATAAGCTGAAAATCACAATAAGCTCTTATGAAAACTTTGAAACCAAACAGGCCCTAGGCAGACTTTGAGCTTAATATTAAGCTAGCAAACAAGCTTTTTAAGAAGTGAAACTTGTTTTTTCTAAAAGCTTGACTCAAAGACTATATGAAAATGCTTTTTGAAAGAACTTTTGCAAACAAGAGCTTATAGAAAAAAGCTTTGATGAAAACAGACAGAAAAGACAGTAAAAAAAAATTTGGGTTTAAAAAGAAAAAATGGCTTAATTGAAAGCTAAAAACAGATAAGCTAATGAACTTATTTTTAAAAACTAAGTGCAAACTCATTAAATATGTCCTAAAATCTACTTATGCTCTGAAAATTAAGTCCTATAATCTAAATCTACCCTCTGATTTTTATGATGAAAATAACCTTTTAACTATTTACCCTACCTGATGCAGTTGACATCAAATGCACAAAACTACTGAATGCACACTTAAAGAACAATGCTCAAATGCATTTAAACACTTAAATGAGAACAAGAACAACAACTTCAAGGCCTCTAACAGATTTGAGCTACAAGCTTACTTATACTAAAATACTTGATCACAAATTAAAGCCTAGCAATTTAACTCCTATGCACACACACACACACACAAATTAAGCTTTCAAAATCTAATCCTATAAACTTAAATTTGCAAGTTAAATTGAATTTAAAAGAACAAATAGGCTCAAACAGTACTAACCTTAGTAGGTACTGTTAGTCCCAAACACCTCCTTAAATTCTTAACAGGCATACTTAGGTTATAGAATTTAGATTTAGAGAGAAAATTTCAATTACCAGATTATGATAAGCTTAAAAGTACCCTAATCAACAAATATTAATAAGCAAATAAGCTAAAATCTATAAGCTACTAACTATGCTAAACTAGTATTTTTGGTTTTTTAAACTGATTTTAAGCAAATAGAATCAAAGAGTTAAGACTACAAGAAAACAAAATAAGCATAAATCAACTATAATAAGAACATTAATAAGCTACACTAAGCAAATATAAGCATAATAAGCAAAAATTAAGCAAGAAAAGCTAAAATTCAGAAATAAGCTAATATTTTAAAGACAAAAAAGATAAATTGTTGTAAAACCTGAAATCCTAGCTAAACAAGGATGAGAGCTCACTTAGAGCTTATATCAACAAGCTCTGGCTTATTTAGAATAAGCCAGTAGAGTCCATGAACCCGTCCATGAACCCTTCCCTGTTTGGTTCATCATCCTTATATGGGCTGTGGTAATTTTAGGGGAGACTTTGGTTCTATTAATCTTAGTTAAGCTTATTAAGAGCTTAACTAAGTGAATTGTAGCTTATGACAACTTGTTGAGCTATGAAGAACAATTATGAGCTTATTATACTTTTAAGTAAAAACTATGAAACACATTAAGCTTAAATGACAATAAAACACTTTTATTGATAAAAGATTACTGATTACAAGTTTAAAAGAAAATTACATTTATCTAAAGAAAGCTAAAAATTACATTGAAAATAAGCTACATAATAAGCTAAATTTAAACTACTCCTAGATGATGAATGTGAGTGAGGCATCACTTGTATTTATACTGCTTGAGAGAAGCTTCTAGGTCCCAAATTCTGTTAAACGCTCCCCTTAATCCTGGCCATTCATTCTTCCAATCATTGGCTCTCTAATTAACACCGTTAGATCAATTTGAGCTCACACGGATTGCCAGCGTGGCAATCCGTGGTTTGTTCCCTCTTGTGCTTCTTTTTCAAAGGTTTTAATGCAAAAACCCACTCCTTGTGTGCTTTCTTTCAATATCCGCATGTCACTCTTGTGGGGGATTGACCAATGAGAGCCCTTGTGTGATGTTTTCTTGTGCCACATCATTGCTTGGAGCTTGAATCACTTAGCCACGTCCTCAATTTTGATTTACCCCTTGATTAGAGTGAGGTTAAATTGTGGGAACGACGATGAACAGTAGTAACTCATTTTCCCGCGTTTTTACTTTTATAAGAGGGTGAGTTAAATTTATTTGACCCGGGTTATATGCTTGACTTCGGATGGGTCTTATATATATAAGAGGGATTGGGCCCTAGAGTGATTTGGGGCTCCGGGTAAAGGGGAAATAACGATTTATAAGATTTGGTTTTTTAACGACCGTTATCTTTTATTAATAAAAAGATAACGGTGTTAGGGTTTTAGGGTTATTTTTGAAATATGTTTAACAATGAGGGCTGTTTTGGGTATTTTTGGGTTTTGTCATTTAGTGAGTTGACTTTGGTTGACATTGAAAGCATTCTCCCGGCTCTTGTACACTCTATCCGTTCCCGTGTGTTCGCGTTTGTCCGGTTTTGACCGTTTTCTTGAGATTTTTGCAATAACCGTACCTACACAATCACAAAGACAAAACAAGCAATATACAAGCATTTTATGCACAATTTTATCTTTTTAGGGCCATTTTTGATATAAAAAGGATATGTGTTTTCACACATATCAAAATTCCCCAAACTAAGTGATTGCGTGTCCTCACGCAATATGATATGCTTTAAAACCAAATACCTCAAAACTTCCCCAAACTAAATCTTTGAAAAGTAGCAAAGACATTTGTGGAGAGAGTTAAGAAGTCACAAGTTATAAAACACCCCATTTTCCCATTTTTATAAAACTTTTTCATTCATTTTTTTTAAAGTAAACTAGAATATTTGGACTTTCATTATTTTCATAACTGTTAGGGATCATAGAACAAGATGCATTTCGATCCGAGAATGCCCCAAAAAGGATAAATTCATCGTCCCCGACTTTTCACTTACTCCAAACCAAGCTTAAACGAAATCACAGCTAAATATTAGTAAAGATGTTAATACTACTCATATTTGCAACTTGTAAACTTTTTACTCCCGACATTTATTATATCTTAGGTGAATGTGATATTTTGAATTTCAACCATGGATCAACGTTTTACAAAATACTATGCTTCACGTTCCACCCAAGAATAATAAGTTTAAAGGCGAGATCATCCCATGTAGAGACTTTCGTCTCGGCACATCTCAACCTTGTGGCTAAGTGACCAGGCTTTTGACACCCCACAGAGACTAGTATCGGGACTCACGGACCTTAGATTTCAAAAACTCTCAAGTTTCCCGTATATGCATAGCTTTAAAATAGAATAGTCAAAGTTCAAAAGCATATTTGAATTTAACAAAAAGAAATCTATTTATTAATTTAAACTTAATATTAAACATTTATGCAATTCTAACTCAAGACCTTTTAGAAGGCTGCAACATCGGTTGTGAGCCGGCAAGATGCAGCAAACTTTTATCAGTCTCGGATTTTTATTCTTACTATGGGCTTTCTTTAGAAGACTACCACATCAGTTGTGAGCCGGCAAGAGGTAGTAAACTTTTATCAGCCCACAGCTTTTATTATTATTATTTTTTTATCATTTTATCATTTTTTTTATTATAGAGAAGACTTCTTTTTGAAAAATTCAAGCATAAGTTTGAACTAAGACTAAAATTTTTTCTATATATTACATAAAAATTGTTGATTTAAGTTTAATCTCCAAAAATAAAAATTATTGATTTAAGTTTAATCTCCAAAAATAGCACGTATATTAGTCCGGTTAAGAGCTTATGGGAGAAAAAGCCACAAATTACATACATGAGCTCTTAAGATTTCCAACTAATCCTTGTTTAGCATCCCACTCATACTTAACTCTAAAAGTTAAGGAACAAGCTAGAGCTCAACACGCTCGATCGAGTCAAAATTTACTCTTACAATACCCAGCAGGAAAATCAAAATTGGGACAAAAACACTTATTTTATTTTTGAAAATTTTAAAAATTTTTTCATTTTTTTGAAAACTTTGGTAGAAAACGGGGTACGTGAGAACAACGGCAAAAGTAGGTAAGATCATATCGAAGATATACTACCCCATACTAAAATTAAACATTGTCCTCATGTTCCGAGCCTAGAGACTTAAAACTCAATCTAGAACTCAAAAAGACGAATGCAATAACTCAAAGCCTGAAGAAATTATCCAAAAATCGTTAGCCGTTTATTAATTGTGCTAAAAAGATAATTAGTCGATAATAATGTTTTAGTATTATCGATTTCCCCAAACTAATGGCAAGCAAAGACTAGGAAGCTCGAGTGGACCGGGACAAAACCCCGAACACGAGAGTCTTCAGAAAATTTTTGGGTCAATCCTGCAAACAATCACAAGTACAAACAACAACAAGAATTGGAAGAGTACAAGCCTCCTCACATCACAATAGAAATAAGAAAGAAAATAGAAGGATAAGCATGGGGTGCCTCCCACGAAGCGCTTTGTTTTTGGTAACCGAGTCACATAGCTTGACTCGATCCCCGAATTCATTCATCCTTGGAGAGAGTGTGGAGATCCTGGACTACCTTGGGTGGTAAATTCCCTCCGAAGTAATGCTTTACGCGATGACCATTCAAATTAAAGTTTAGACCATCGGGTTGAGATAACTCAATGGTTCCGTATGGAAAAACTTTGGTGATGGTGAAAGGTCCTGACCAACGAGTTTTAAGCTTTCCTGAGAATATCTTTAGACGAGAGTTGAAGAGTAAAACTCGATCACCAACATTGAAAATGCGGTTTTTGATCTTTGAGTCGTGAAGCTTCTTCGTCCTCTCTTTATAAATCAAAGAATTCTCGTAAGCTTGATCACGAAGCTCATTAAGTTCATAGTTGGAAGCATACTTGATCACCCACGTTTTAAGAACAAAGTTAACTTGTTTTCAAAGCCAATATGCTTTATGCTCTAACTCGAAAAGGTAAATGGCAAGAACTTCCGTACACAAACTTGTAAGGCGTACAACCAAATCAGGTGTCCTTAAAAGTATTACGAAATGCCCTGCAAAGGCTTCATCTAGTTTTGTCGGACATGGGGCACGGTTTTCTCCAACCCTTCTTCTAGAATACGTTTTAAACCTCGATTGGACACCTCCACTTGACCGCTCGTTTGAGGGTGGTAAGCGGTAGCTAAACGATGAGTGACCCCATACTTAGACATTATTTTAGCAAACTGATCATTACAAAAATGGGTCCCACGATCGCTTATAATAGCTCTAGGTGTTCCGAATCGGGCAAAAAGGGATTTCAAAAACTTAACTACAACTCTAGCATCATTTGTGGGGAGCGCCTTTGCTTCAACCCATTTTGAAAGATAGTCGACGGCTACGAGAATGTATTTATTCCCATGTGAAGAAGGAAATGGTCCCATGAAATCAATACCCCATACATCGAAGATTTCACAAACTTGGATAGCATTTTGAGGCATCTCATCTCGTTGTGAAATTTTGCCTTGTCTTTGACACGTATCACAAGATTTGATCATCGTATGGGCATCTTGATATATGGTAGGCCAAAAGAATCCGGCATCAAATACTTTTCGAGCGGTGAGATTGGCACTATGATGGCCCCCGGTGGGTCCTTCATGACAAGCTTTGAGGATATCATTAGCTTCTTGCCCATGCACACATCTTCGAATGATTTGATCCGCACAAGTACGAAAAAGATAGGGATCATCCCAGAAATAATGTTTAACATCCTTGAAAAACTTCCTCTTTTGTTGAGTTGACATTCCTTTAATGATAAAATTCCCCGCATGGTAATTTGCATAGTCCGCAAACCATGGGATACTTTCACTAGAAATAATTCCAAGAGTTTCTAAAGAAAAATATTCATTTATGTCTTTGTTTTCTAATACATCCTGATGAGGATTCTCAAGTCTAGATAAATGATCTGCCGCAAGGTTCTCACTTCCTTTTTTATCACGGATGGTGATATCAAATTCTTGTAGGAGAAGAACCCACCGGAGCAACCTCGGCTTAGCGTCTTGTTTGTTCATAAGGTACTTTAAAGCCGAGTGATCCGTATACACTATGCTTTTAGATAAGACAAGATATGGCCGAAACTTTTCAAAAGCATACACAACGGCAAGCATTTCCTTTTCCGTGGTAGTGTAATGAATTTGAGCTTCTGTCATTGTCTTGCTAGCATAATGTATAGGCTGAAAGTGCTTCATCTTTCGTTGTCCTAAAACCGCACCAATCGCGAAATCACTTGCATCACACATGAGTTCGAAAGGTAGGTTCCAATCCGGGACAACTAAGATTGGAGCTTCGGTAAGCTTCTTTTAAGAGTCTAAAAAGCATTAATACAGACCTTAAAACATAAACGGTGTTCCTCTCAAGAAGTGAGTCATGGTCTAGCAATCTTAGAAAAGTCTTGGATAAATCGTCGGTAAAAACCTGCATGACCTAAGAAACTCCTAACACCTTTTACGGTAGTCGGGTGAGGTAGCTTAGCGATAACATCGACTTTAGCACGATCGACCTCAATTCCCGACTTTGAAATTTTATGCCCTAACACAATTCCTTCTCTACACATAAAGTGGCACTTCTCCCAATTAAGAACTAAATTCGTGTCTTCACACCGTTTTAGCATCTTTTCTAAATTGGAGAGGCACGAATCAAAACTATCCCCAAAAACCGAGAAATCATCCATAAACACTTCCATAGTCTTTTCGATCATATCATGGAATATGGCCATCATACACCGTTAAAAAGTACCGGGAGCATTACACAAGCCAAATGGCATGCGACGGTACGCGAAAGTTCCATACGGGCATGTGAAAGTAGTTTTCTCCTAGTCTTGGGGATCTATTGGTATTTGGAAATACCCTGAAAATCCATCTAGAAAACAATAAAACTCATTCCCGGCTAATCTTTCTAACATCTGATCCATAAACGGCAATGGAAAATGATCTTTTCGAGTTGCTTCATTTAATTTCCTATAGTCAATACAAACTCTCCACCCGGTAACTAAACGTGTCGGAATTAATTCATTCTCTTCATTAGCAACAACGGTTATTCCTCCTTTCTTTGGAACACAATGCACTGGACTAACCCATGGGCTGTCAGAGATCGGGTAAATCATACCGGCATCAAGAAGTTTTAGGACCTCCTTTTTTATTACCTCGTGAATTTTTAGGTTAACCCGTCTTTGACTTTGAACCGTGGGTTTGTAATCATCCTCCATCAAGATTTTGTGTATACAAAAACGAGGGTCGATACCCTTGATGTCGGTGATTTTCTAAGCAATGACCCGTTTATGAGATTTGAGCACTTTTAAGAGAGCTTCTTTTTCATCATCTTTTAAACCTTTTGCAATAATCACTGGTAACTTTCCGTTTTCTTCCAAGTAAGCATATTCCAAGTGAGACGGTATATCTTTTAATTCTAGTTCCGGAGGTTCTTCAGTTGAAGATTTTGCCTTGGTAACTTCACTTTGTTTAAGGTCCATTGGAGGAAGTTGAAACAGGTCATTATTTAACAAATTTTCAATTAAGCAAATATCTCCCTCCGGATCGCAATCGACATGATCAATCTCCGGTGAAATCGAATCATCCTTGAGATAAGCTTCAATCTCTTCTAAAATGAATTCGGAATTAAGAAGCTCAGACGTCGGGGTGGGATTTCCACCGAAGATCAGTATTAAAAATCTCGCAATTCGGAGCATACTCCTCACAAACTGCATCAATGATGTCAATTCGGTTTACCGACTTATCATTGGTAGAGGAGTATCTCGTGGTTTAATCTAGATTAAAAGTGACGGCTTCGTTATCAACCCGAAGGGTTATTTCTTCTCCATAAACATCAATTAAAGCACGACCGGTCCTCAAAAAGGATCTCCCCATTATGAGAGGTACTCGAGGATTGGCTTCGAAATCGACAACAACAAAATCGGTAGGAAAGTGGAACTTTCCCACTTTAACGTAAACGTCTTCAGCGAGTCCTTTAGGATGAGCAATCGATCGATCCGCTAACTCTAAAGTCATCCGAGTTGGTGTAAGTTCGGGTAGGGAAAGCTTTTTCCAAAAGGAAAGAGTCAAATAAGTTTACCTCGCACCAGCACGGAGCCAAGGCGTGACATACATCCATTCCCGGAAAATTACATGGAATAAGAAACTTGCCGGGATCTCCAAGCTTTTCGAGAAGCTTTTTGAGGAGCATCGCCGAGCAATTCTCGTTCAACGGTATCTTAGCTAATTCAAGCAACTTTTCTTTATTCATAAGCAAATTCCTAATCGTAGGAGCAAATCTTGGCATAAAAAACAAAGCATCCGTGAAACTTATGTCAAAACGCAAATCTTGAAACATTTGAAAAATCTTCTCTTTTTGATACGAAGCTTTTTCACGAAATTTTTCTTGGTTAAGTCGAGAAGGATATGGAATATTTGGCTTAGGTAAACTCTTCGGAACATCGGGTTCCGGAATGGGAGTGGTTTTAGGCAAAGTCTTTGGAACATCGGGTTCCGGAATAGAAATGGGGATAACCGGAGGTGGGATTTGAGCGGTACTTCCTTGGAAATTAGATTGCTCCTTATCCGTTGTCTCCTCGGTTTCTCGTTCCACTACCTTTTTAGGAGAAGGATTAGTAGGAATCGAGGGTCCCTCGTAAGCAACACCACTTCGAGTAGTGATTGCTTTCATCTCACCCTTTGGGTTTGGAATGGTATTACTCGGAAGAGTACCCGAAGTTGAGGCTTGGTTTTGAAACAATCCACATATCATGTTTTGCAAATTATTTTGAAAGGTAGTTTGTTGATTCATCATGACGGCTGTAGTTGAGAATTTATCAGTGTTTTGTAATTTTCATTCTAAGGTCTCCTTTCAACGAGTTGATTTGATTTTGCATGTTTCTCATCATTTGATCGTTATTTCTCTTGTAACTCGAAAAATCATTTGAAAACTCTTGTTGAACTTGATTATTAGGAACTTGAAAAGGTTGATTTTGAAATCCTTGATTTTAAAAATTTGGAGCATGATTATTTTGAGCTTGAAAACCTTGATTACCATGAAAATTATTTCCCCGATTAAAATTATTCCCTTGACCTTGATTTTGATTAAACCTATTTTGACCATTGTTTTGCACCGGAGCAAAACCGGGTGGTGCCATTTGATTACTAACACGGTTTGGAGGTGCAACTTGATTGTAAGTACCCGTAGTCGCACAAACACTAGCTTGATTGTTATCGGTAGTCGGACAATTATACCAAGAATGGGCACCACCACAAGTAACGCAAGTTTCCTCAACCGCTTTAACCGGAGCGGGAGTGACAACTTTCGTAGAAACAATCTCGACTAAGGTCGAAAGTTGATCCGCAAGCTTATCAATTCTCTCACCCGTCTTACTAACACTTTCCCTAGAAGTCGTATTCATCCTAGAAGCATTTGGTTTATTTCGTGAATAACGCACTTTTTATTTGTTTTCAATTATATTCAAAGCTTCTCTAGTCGTCTTACTCAAAAGATTTCCACCCGCCGTTGCATTTAAGGAGTCTTGATCGTTGTCGTTTAAACCGTTATAAAAGGTATCAACTTGAGTTAACTCCATAAATCCGTGGTGAGGACAAGCTCTAAGCATTTCCTTAAATCGTTCCCACGCTTCACTAAAAGACTTATCGAATTTTTGGGTAAATCGAGAGATTTTATTCTTTAAGTGAGCTTTTCAGAGGAGGGGAAAAATTGATTCACGAATTTGGTAACGAGATCCTCCCAAGTCAAGATTGAATTAGGAGGTTCTTTCTCGTACCAAGTTTTAGCAGCCCCCTCGAGTGAATATGGAAACATCATTAGCTTAATCACATCGTTTGGCACATTCCTAAATCGTAGAGTCGAGGTAATCCTTTTGAAACTATTAATATGAGCATGAGGATTTTCGTTCTCTAAACCGTGAAACGGGTTCGCTTGAACCAATTGTAACAAATTTGTTTTAATCTCAAAATGATCTGCATTAATTTTCGGTAAAACGATAGCTTCTCCGTACCCTTCCGTGGGTGCTCGGAGTATGCACTCCATTGTTCGTGTCCGCCAATTGGTGCAACGATAGTACGAAGCTCGGGTTCGACTATGTTTGGAGCACGTCCTTTATTTCGACGTCTCGGAATGGTTACGTTTGAATTATTTGGAAAATTGGAATTTCTAGTGCGCATGCACTAATCAAACAAATGAAATGAGAAAAGAAATGTAAATATTTTTGTTTACCGAATAATCAACAAACTTAGGGTAACTCTCTTAAGTAAAATAAATTTTACAAAAGAGGTGCGCCTTTTTCCGTAAGATGAACACAAAACGTAAAAATTTTTATCTTTGGTCGGAACTTATTGATGGATAATACTTCAATTGAAATATTATTTGTTGGTGTTCTTTTATCAACTTGGTAATTTTTTTATTTCTTAATGAATTTCACAAGAAAAATCAAAAAATCCGGAAGAGCAAATATTTTTGTATTTTTCTTATTTATTAATCTTTTACTTATACTAAAAAGAAAAGAAAAATATTTTTTACTTTTTATATTTTTAATTTTTTTAATTTTTGATTTTCTTAAAAGCGTAACTTTCGAAGACGAAAGGTTCTCCAAATCACGATCGACAAACTGCAAACGAAGGAATCTTAATCACAAATCCCCGGCTGCGGCGCCAAAAATTGATCTAGTCAATAGTATATACGTATAATATCCAAAGTAAAAAAAATTCCAAAACTACCCTTGAGGACAAAGGTAGTAGGAAGAATCTTACAAAAATACTACACGTTTTACCGGTAAGTGATTACCGGGTCGTTTTCCCAAAGACTTATGAAATTTAGACCTCGTTTGTTATTTGGACAATGACTTGAATTAGTTTGAAGATGATTTGTTTTCTAAAATCCTAATCGTGAGCAAATAAAGGGGTAATTAAACCTAACTATGAAAAAAACAATAACGGGAAATTAAATTTTAACGCAAATCGAGAATCCTAAACGGGACCTAAAAAAAACTAAATTATCAAAATTAAGTCCTAAATTAATCTTTTTGGTTTTTATAAGTCTTAATTGACTAAAGAGCAAGAACAAAGAAAACTAGACCAAAAACGAGAGAGTTTAAAGCTTAAAAACATTAAAAATATGAACGAGATTCAATCCCGTTATTTAAAAATCAAAATTTTGCAATTTAAACCCTACGAAAGCAAATCTAATTTTCCTAGGTTCTAAATGTTAAAAGAAAATTTTCTAAAAAAGAATTATATATTTTTGACTTTTTTATAATTTTTTATGAATTAAAAACGATTTTAATGAAAATTAAATATAAAAAAACTACACTATTTCTATCATAACACAGAGGAAAAAAACTAACAAAAAATAGCTTGAATGGTAAGGAATCTAGGAAAAATAAGCTCGTGAAAACAGCTTATCGAATAAGCTGTGAAATAAGCCAAAACAGCTTATTATACAAAAGAGCTCAAAATGTGTAAAAATATTAACTAAAGGAAAATTCCAACGGATGAGCTATTGTAGCACAATGGTTGTGTGTGTTGGGTTAAAACACTTGGTTGATGGTGGTAGAGGTCCCGGGTTCGAGCCTTGCTCACCTGGGGCTTCCCACTATCCCAAGTGTTTTTGAAAATTCCGTTTTTTAAAACACTTAAAAATAAGCAACTTTTGTGAAAACAAACTTTTTGAAACTTAAAAATAAGCACACAAATAAGCACTAGAAGGGAACAATTTGCTTAAAAGCTTAAAATTAAAAAGAGCTAAACTGTTTTCAATTTTTAGCACAATTTTGCAACTATCAAGACAAATAAGCAACAACAGATAATAAGCTATATCTAATAAGCATAAGAGAACAAAAATAAGCAAAGAAAATGAGCTACAATAAGATAAAAATGACAGAAACCTTAAAAAAACTAAAACACTTAAAATTTCTTTAAAGCTAAACTGCAAATAAGCTCAAAGAATGAAATAAGCTAACTCTAGGACTAATTAAGCTATTTAAAATAGATTAGATGAGTTTGACCGGACCAAGGCCCGAAATTTATTTGAACTTAACCGGTACTTGTTTCGTGCATGTTTCATGTCGCGTCAGGAATTGCCGCCTCTTTTAAAGTTTAAATGTAATCGATAATCTGTATATTTTATGTTGTCAAACCTTAGACCAACAATATACTCCTTAACAAGGGTTGGGCACTTGCACTAAAAAAAAATATAGTCAACTGTATTTGTTAAAACAAATTGTCAAATGTAATATATTCCTACAAGTTGTTGGCCGGTCATAGTATTAGTATATATGTGTTCAAAGATTGAATCTTTTTACAAAGTATTCGGTCGTAACTCAGTAACCTTCAAAACTCTCTCAAATAGTACTCCCTCCGTCCCATTTTTATTGTCCACGTTTCCTTTTTGGGATATCCCAATTTAATTGTCCACTACTAAATATAGATAGGGAAGTTTGATCAAGTTTACTATATTAAACTTGTTTGAAATTATTATTACAAACTTTAAATAAGACTTTAATTAATTAGTTAAGGGTAAAACTGTCATTATGTCAAAACGTAAGAAAGAGAAAGCAATAATAAATGCACTTTTCTTAAACTGTGTGTTTTTTGTCGGCGGACAATAATTTTGGGACGGAGGGAGTAGTATATTAACAATAGAGTGAATAGACTCGTTTGTGATGTCGGGATTGAAACCAATGATCATTTGTTCTTCGCTTGTAACACGGCAAAGAAGAATTCTGAAATTAATAAATCGTGGTTGGACGTGCCTTTTATGGATATTAAACTCTTACGGAGAATGGAGGTCTAGGATCGAAATGTAAAAACAGCCGGAACAGAATAAAAGCATGTTCCAAGGTATTTATTTTGTGATGTGGTGGCTTTTATGGAATTTTCGTAATAAGAAGATGTTCGAGGCCAAGCCCAAATCTAAGGAGACGTTTTTTGATGAGATTATTTGTAGTTCTTATTACTGGTGTCGGTATAGATGCAATACTTTGTTTAGCTGGGACGATTGGTATAAAAACCCGTCTCTTATTTCTTTGTAATTTCTAGCTCCTTGCTAGTTTTTCTTAATAAAAGTCGCCGTTCAAAAAAAAAAAAAAGACTCGTTGACCGAGGACCACATCATGAAGTATAATTTTTGCTACAAAGTACAAACTATTTTTAGAAGACACACGTAAATGATTATCATGAAACTGGTTGGACGGTTATCATCAAAATACAAACAGATAATGTATGTCCGAGTATTTTTATCATCATGACTTTCAAACTATGTGTATAACGTTGTGTTTGCAACAAGCGTTTAGAAGCGACAAGTGACAAGCTGTAAACATTTTAAATGAAAAGCTTGTTTGACAACACCTCAACAAGCATTTGAATATTGTTTAACCGCTCCGATCTCAAATGAAAATACTCAAACCTTTTTAAGATATAAATTTTTGATTGCTCAAAACTTGTGAAAAAACGATCATAGAAATACTTTAGGTGGCCGGTCATAGTGTGGATTCAACATCCACGTTTAACAAAAGAATTGGACGGAATGTAGTCGTAAACATGAATTCAACATTTCACGTGGGTCAAACTCAAAATTACGTGTTTTCTAACATCAAGAAAGAAAAACATAAACAAACCAAATAACATCCAACTCTTGAACCCTCCATAACCATCAACTAATCACACACCGCCACGTGTCCACCGTCCACCTACTCTTCAAAATTCCAAGTTCCACCACACTCATTACTACGTACAATAATAATGCACCTATAAATAAACACACTTGCACTTTAGCTTAAACACAAACACAAAAGCATTAACATTAAAACAAATCTTAACAACTATGGCAGCTGCTACTTCATCTTCTTTGCAATCAATCGCTTCATCTTTTAAGCTAACAAAAGCCACTAACGCTGTCAAAGCTGGAGCTCCTAACTGTCTTTCATTTAAGAACTCAGTTAACCATGTTTTTTCAAAGAACTTAACGGCTTCTGTTAGCTCGGTTAACATAAGATCATTTAGTGTCAAGAGTCAAAGTACTAACTCATCTGAATCTTCAAGACCAAGTAAGTAAAGTATATTTTTTTACTAAGATTTTGGAACATAAATATGGGTCGTTTTTCTTATTTATTTATTTATTTATTGGGTTGGTTTGTTTTTGTAGCTAAAGTTCATGAGCTATGTGTTTATGAGATCAATGAAAGAGATCGTGGAAGTCCTGCTTATCTACGCTTGGGTCAGAAACCTGTGAATTCACTTGGTGATCTTGTACCCTTTACCAATAAGGTATTATATTACTGTATTTTTTAAAAATCTTGATCTTTTATGTATTTGTTTATGAGAGTTCAAAGAGTAGAATAGTAAGATCTGAAAGTTTCACCTACTACAGCATATACTAGTCAAAATTGGACTATAAATCTAGAAAAAGATGTTTTTTTTTTATCTATTTGTCTCATTTTTATTGTTAAGGTTCTTTTCTGATTTATCGTAGAATAATTACATACAGTATAATTTAAGAGAGAAGTGCTACATCCACATAAATTTTACATAAACAAATCCACATAATAATGTGTAAATCAATTATTGGTGGTGAAAATAAGAAAGAGAAAATACACTAAAACATGATTCGTCAATTATATTTGACACATCATTATGTGAGAGTTTGTTTGTAAAAATTATTTGGATGTAGCATTTCTCAATTTAAGAAGTTTGATCAACTTTAATGAATTACATTTACCTAAAATTATTATTGTTTAGTGTACTAAAAGGATTAACAAGTAACAACTAACTACTTGTAGAAAATAAGTGTGTAAAATTTTATTTTATAAGCACGTGTTACCATTTTTTAAAACTTAATTAATTTTCTTGGGACTTTGTATACCTTATTTAAATAACTTTTCAGCTGTTATACGTCTAATATATAAACAACTTATGTCATATGTTTAATGTTTGTTGTCAGCTTTGATACAACTAATTAAAAAAAAAATGATTATTCATTTTGAAATGGGTTCTCTTATGAATACCTTTTTTGCCTTACATAAAATACAAAAAATACCATCTTTACATCTCTTTGTTTCACCGGTTAAACAGTGTAAACACATATTTTTTTTTTCAGAATCTATTTACGGTTTAATACTTTTGACTTGTTAAACATTATAATTTTTGTTCCGTCCTTTCCGTTTCACAGCTTTATAACAAAAACAAAATTATAAATAAAAAAAACATTAAGAGACTATTACTATCATTTTAGGGGTATTAATAACCTACCTCTTTTAAAATATAATTTGTCCTAAAATAAGTTTAGTAAGATTTATTTTCAGGATTCTCCACTATACCAGTTATCGGGTTTTAAATAGTGTTTAAAGCTAACATCTGCTAAAATTCTAATACAGATATACAGCGCTGATCTCGAAAAAAGACTAGGAATCACAGCCGGAATATGCATTTTGATCAGAAACTTGCCAGAAGTAAAAGGTGACAGATACGAAGCCATTTACAGCTTCCACTTAGGCGATTACGGACAAATAGCAGTTCAAGGCGCATACATCACAACTGAAGAGACATATCTCTCAGTCACTGGGGGCACTGGGATATTTGCTGGAGCATATGGTCAAGTCAAGCTACAACAGCTAGTGTTTCCCTTTAAGCTGTTCTATACTTTTTACTTGCAGGGCTTAGCTAATGATCTGCCAGCTGAGTTGTTAGTTACCCCGGTGACTCCTTCGCCTGCAGTTGAAGCGTCTGCGGCTGCTAAGGCCGTTCAGCCAGGGGCCACTGGTCCTAACTATAGTGATTAAAGTGGTGAAGGTGATGGGCATTAACTTTTAGATGTTCAGTTCTTTTTAGTGGTGTGTGTGAGATGTACTTTTGGCGTATGGGTTGCACCTTTGAAGGTGTTTATCATGTGTATGGTATAAGATTTGGCTTAATAAATAATGGAAACATTTGTTGGAGTGTTGGTTCTATCTGAGATTTGTATTAGACTTTCTAAATATAGTACAATAATTTGGATGAGTTGATACCTGGTACTGGTAGTGAGATTCTTAGTACTACACTATTTTTCAAAATTTCAAATAAATTCATTGCATCAGATGATGTCACGAAATCGATTCATAGTTTAAGATCCCATTGCTCTCTGTGCCATGTATTGCAAATCCAGTTGCTATATTGGTATTTTCATTTGTTCCTTAGCAATCAATCTCGCTATCTCCGTTTGTAGGATCGATATTCCTTAATGAAACATTGATATACTGTTAACTATGCGGAATCTAGTTGGCAAGAAGAACACACAATGCTTAATCAAACGTTTTGTATTATAACTCTTTGAATCTGCCTAAGATTGCAGATCCCTAATACAATACTAATAATTCTCGTATGTCTAATGCCTTCCTAGAAATCCTTTTATAAACATAAGGATAACCTCTAGTAGGTGTACAGTCCTTGTATGACATAAACACTAATCAATACTAATCATTAAAATAACTGTTACAAGATAATTACTAACATAACCGTTTAATCTTTAAAGTTCCTATAATAAAGACAGTACTTTGACTTTTCCATACTAGGCAGACAGTACTTCGATCTTTCACTTAGCAGTACTTTGACTTTTACTTAGCAATACTTTGACCTTCACTCTTGTATGTCCCAACAATCCTCCCCTAACTTGAATTCCACTTGCTTGACTTCAAGTTTCTTGATAGTTGGTCTTCTTTGTTCAGCATCAGTCTGTCTTGTCATTAAAGCAGTACTAGCCTTTAATCTTGTAAGCTTCATCCTTTGAGCAGTATCTTGTACACAATCTGTTTGAGTATCTTGAAATGTAACCCCTTGTTATGAACATAAACACTTCTCTTTGTCTTTGCATCAAACAGATTGTTCTTCTCAGCAACATAAATGGTTTTTATGAGCCTTTACCAAGTAGCCATTTACTCTTGGGCTAGTCAGTTCTTTGGTACCTAGAAAAGGTAATAATCCATGGTGAACTGAAAACCACTTCAACACTCAGAACATTAATCATAGTGTGTTGAATACTATATGACTTTTGGTAAGTCATTATCATAATAGTCTTGACCAACAGATATAGATGATACAAATCCTGTCTAACTAAGATATGCAGTATCCCCATAAAGATAACAAAAGCCCTGAAATGATTATTCCGCTCTGTGAAATGATGAGATACTCTCCATCATGTGAATCATTAAACCTGGAGCACTGTAATCATGGAGATTCCTACTAGTGACTCTCTATCTTGTGCATTCCTTTTACGAGTCATATAATCCTAAGTAATTTCTGAGACTCATCACTGTCTTCCGTCCTAACTTAACCTTCTATGATGGTGTTTGCAAAATCGTAGCATTCCTTTCCTTAAGAGATCGCTTTATCATCTCTTCCTTAACGTCTGCATTTCTCTTCTGATCCATTGGAATAAAATCTTAAGGATTCTTAAAATAGATTCTTGAACTTTGGCATACAGTTCCTTCATCTTGGATACTTAGGCTTATTTCCAATTCTCTTATCATTGACCTTTAAAAGTTCATCATTTGATTCCTCTTGAGCAAGGAGAAGTAGGTTTCTCAAAGAGTCTTTGGCTTTGCTATCTCCAATTCTTCAAACCTTTTTCTTTCTTCTACTGCATCCCATTCAGACTTGAATCTTCTAGCAACCTCCTCAACCTTGTAACTCAAGGCCTCGGATTTGTTAAAGAGTTATTTCTTCTTTTTGGGTCTTCTACCAAGATCCCTTTGACCTTATCTTTCGGGTCAGTAGCTTGGAGATGTTGTAGAGATTGAGGTTTGAGATTGTATGGGACCAGGAATGCTTAAACCTCTTGGTCTAGAGATATTAAGAGAGATATCAGCAAGAACTTCATCAACTTTGAACTGTTCTTCAGACCCTTCTTCTTGAGTTGGACGAATTGGGCTTGAAGGACCTGCTTCATCATCAAAATCTAAGGTCCTTGGAGTAACAGTACTTTGCCTAGCAGTACTTTTAATTGTCTCCAAATCCAATTCTTCAGTATCTCCACTCTTTACATCAGAAGCCTCTTTCTCTTCTTCAATAAGCACCTCTTCTGTTTCATCACTCTTTCTTTCTTTAGTTTCATCATTCTTCCTTTCTAATTCAGGAGTAATGAAGGCTGTGGCATCAACATCTTCATAAACGAAGGCTGTATGGTCATCTTGATCATTATTTTCTTCAGACAAATTACTTTCATCTTTATTCCTCCCCAGTTTGACTGAAGACACCTTCTTCCTTTGCTTCTTTCTTCGTCTCTTTTGCTTCTTAAGATTCTGACTTTCTACCCAAAAAGCGTGATGTTTGACCACTGGCTCTACCACTTTTGACAGTTTCTTGAGTTTGGCCTTGAGCTTGCGAATCAGTTTGGCTTGAGAAAGGGTTTGCTTCTTGAGTCTTCTAACTTCCCTGTTTAAAGCATATAGATCCAAAAGTCCCTCATCTCCTCCAGATGTTTGAGACGCATCTGTGGGAGTATAATCATTGGGAGATTTTGGAATATTAGCAGCACCGTGAGTTTCAGCCGTACCTTGGAAGTCAGCAGTACCTTGTACTTCAGCAGTACCTTGTACTTCAGCAGTCCCTTGAGAGTTATCAGTACCTTGAACTTCAGCAGTCCCTTGAGAGTTAGCAGTACCTTGAGCATCCCTTGGAGAACTTGCAGCCCTAGAATGAGGACTAGTACTATGTGCTTCCTCTGCTGCTAATGCTGTTACAACCTCTAACATAGGTGGAGTCAAAGGTGTAATCCTACATGAAAACTTAGGACTGTGCTTTCTCATAAAGGTAAAAACTTTAGAAGGAAGAGTAACGGATGGTAGAAAATTTTGAGGTCTGGTTACTCCCTCTAATTGCTTGTTCAAAAACAGTTGGATGAATCTAGGATACATAAGAAAAGGTGTACCATTTGAAATATGTCCTAGCATTCCATTCATTATCATCAAAGAAAAGTTGAACTTTGGTTGTGGCAATCCTACTAGAGCTGAATGCCTATATTGTCCCAAACTGTTCCCATGAAGTACTCTTAGGACTTAGACAGTGAAGTAAAACATGGATTAAATACTTCCACGAGGTCCTAAATAAAGGTATATAGAAATTACGTTGTGCTAAATACCCTCATAGCCATATCTCGGAGAAGCTCAAATAACCAACTTTGAAAGCAATCAACACCATCTGCATCATCAAATAGTAGATCAGCCCGAATGGTTTCCTCTGAAATCAAAACCTTCTTTCCAGCTACCGGGGCGCGAATATGAGGCACGTCGTTAATCATACGTAGAGAAGCTGTAGCCCAAAATTGTTGAAGCCCATCAGGACCAATGAGATCAGGATCAACTAACAAAGGAGTAGTTAATTGATCATCCGTGAGATAATCGATGATTTGATTAAAAATCAGCATTATGTGAGTCATCCTCCACACAAGCAAATCATATTGTGTTTGTTACAGATTATGAATATTTGCCATTGGATATGAAACATGGATGTGCGTCGGAGGTTGTAAATAAAAATTGGAGAATGAGAAGAGATAAAAATGAGAGAAAAATGTAATTCATTTGAGTATTAAAGGTTTCGTTGGATTAACTATAAAAGTATCCGTTGAAAATACGTTTTAAGCGCAAAAAACGTATGTTAGACCGTTGACCGAACTTTAAACAGTACTTAGTTGTCTAAGCAGTACTTTCTTTTCTAAGACAGCTACTTTGAGTTGCTAAGCATTACTTTCAACTTAAAAAAAAACTCCAATCGCAAATTTGACAACCACAACCTGTAAATTTGTAAAATATCTCTCAACACATTAACTCTCTGAACAATCATTCATACCACCCCTCAAACAAATATAGAGTGCTTCCAAAGATCCATTCGAACCAAAACAGTTACTTCACTTGTACACCATAACTTTACATTGATCCTCCCCTCAAATGTTAGCTATTGGGTTCATCATCCTAATATTTACCATCCAAAAAGTTAAATCTTGCCAATCAAAAGCCTTTGGTGAGTAACTCTCTACTTGTCATCAGTAGAACCTTACACATTAATGAGCCACTGCTCATAACAATCTCGAATAAGTGAGTCGAAATCTGAATATGCTTGGGTCTTTGAGTGAAGAACATGATTCCTCTCAATGCCATATGGTACTCTCATTGTCTATAAGGATTTCAGTGTTCCTGAAGTTAAATCCATAAACAAGGATTGATTTTGCATCCAAAGAACCTGAGCACACAACCTTGGCAGCTGCTACATATTCTGCCTCTGTAGATGATATAGCCACAATTGTTTGTTTCTTGCATTGCCAAGAGACCAGCCTTCTTCCAAGATATTGACATCCTCCTGAAGTTGATCTTCTATCATGATTGTCCCCAGCATAGTCACTGTCTGAAAAAGCTTCTAAATGAAAAGGAGAGTCCTTAGGATACCATAGACCCAATTTTGGTTGATGTTTGAGGTACCTAAAGATCCTTTTGACAGCATGCAGGTGAGAAACCTTTGGAGTGACTTGAAATCTTGCACACAGACAAACAGCAAACATTATGTCTGGTCTTGAAGCAGTTAAGTACATGAGACACCCAATCATAGACCTATAAAGATGTACATCAACTTCTTCACCTTCTTCATCTTTTCCTAGAGATTTATGAGCTTCAATTGGGGTAGATGCTGGCTTAATGGTTCTAAAGTCAAATTTGTTGAGAATGTCCTTCACATATTTGTCTTGACTTAGAAAAATACCAGCAGTAGTTTGCTTGACCTGAAGCCCCAAAAAGAAAGTGAGTTCACCCATTGAACTCATTTTGAATTCCTTTTGCATAAGTTCTTCAAAATCCTTCACCATAGAAGACTTGGTAGATCCAAAGATAATATCATCTACATATACCTGTACCAACATGATATCTCTTCTATCCTTCTTAATAAACAGAGTTTTATCAATAGCCCCTCTCCTATAACCATGTTTCAAAAGAAAAGTGGAAAGTCTTTCATACCATGCTCGTGGGGCTTGATGTAGGCCATAAAGTGCCTTGACTACCCTGTAGACCTTGTTTGGATGAGCAGGATCTTCAAAACCTGGAGGCTGTTTTACATATACCTCTTCAGTGATGTTGCCATATAAAAATGCACTTTTGACATCCATTTGATAGACAAGAAAGCCCATAAAAGATGCAAATGCCAAAAAGAGTCTGATTGCTTCAATTCTGGCAACGGGTGCAAAAACTTCATCATAATCCACGCCTTCCTCTTGTCTGTACCCTTGTGCAACCAGTCGTGCTTTGTTCTTGATAATTGTACCCCGTTCATCCCTCTTGTTTCTAAAGACCCATTTAGTTCCAATCACTCTCTTGCCATCTGGTAAGTCACATAATACCCATACATCTTGTAGCTTGAATTGAAGTAGTTCTTCTTGCATCGCTTCAACCCAACTTTCATCTGCTAAGGCTTGAGAGACTTTCTTGGGTTCCTCTTGAGATTCTGCTGGTAGTATTGATCCTGCTGCTAGCATTTCTGCTGGTAGTATTGATCCTGCTGCTAGTATTTCTGCTGGTTCTGCTGAACCATTTCCTACTGTTATCGAACCTGTTCATGCTGATGAAACATCACTTCCTCCTGGTCACTCATTGGGCTCAAGTGAACATTCTACAAGATTTCCCTCTCCTTCTGACCTTGCAAATTCCATATCCTCATCTTCAGAGATGGAGGACATATACCACCATCCTAGTACTGGCATTTTCTCTTCCTCTTCATATGATGCTGATTTTGGTGGTACTGTCACCAACTTAGCACCCATTGTAGCTGTTGATCCTGTTCCCACTAAGAGGGTGAACACCATTCATCCTCAATCACAGATTCTTGGAGATCTCACTTCACCAGTTCAGACAAGAGGAACATTGAAGAAGTCCAAATTTGGTGAAAGTACATTTGTCAGCTATGTTCATGATCAACAAAGGAATAATCACACAGACTATTTACATTGTCTGTTTGCTTGTTTTTTATCCCAACTTGAACCAAGTAGTGTTGCCCAAGCTCTTAATGATTCTGATTGGGTTGAGGCAATGCAAGAGGAGATGCAACAGTTTATTAATCAGAAGGTATGGAAGCTTGTCCCTTTGCCTGATGGGAAAATTGCTATTGGGACAAAATGGATTCTGAAGAACAAAAGAGATGCCAGAGGAATAGTAGTAAGGAATAAAGCCAGATTGGTGGCTCAAGGTCATAGGCAAGAGGAGGGCATTGACTATGATGAGGTATTTGCTCCAGTTGCTAGAATTGAAGCTATTAGACTATTCTTAGCATTTGCCTCATATATGGGTTTTATGGTATATCAAATGGATGTGAAGAGTGCCTTCCTTTATGGGGAAATTGACGAAGAAGTTTATGTTACTCAACCTAAGGGATTTGAAGATCCTCATTTCCCTAAGCATGTTTACAAAGTTGTGAAAGCTTTGTATGGTCTTCATCAAGCACCAAGGGCCTGGTATGCAAGATTGTCTACTTTTCTGTTAAAGCATAATTACAGAAGAGGTACAATAGACAAAACTCTCTTTATTAAGAAGAATTCCAGGGATATAATTCTAGTACAGGTCTATGTGGATGACATTATTTTTGGGTCTACAAAGAAGGCCTGGTGTGATGAATTTGAGGTGTTGATGAAAGGAGAATTTGAGATGAGTGCCATGGGTGAGTTAACATTTTTCTTAGGATTGCAAGTCAAGCAGAAGCCTGATGGGATCTTTATCAGCCAAGACAAGTATGTCCAGGACATACTTAAGAAATTTGATATGGAAAGTGTGAGAACTGCAACAACACCCTATGAAGCTTCAAAGCCTAAATCCAAGGATGAACCTGATGATGCTGTTAATGTTCATTTATACAAATCCATGATAGGTTCCCCATATATTTGACAACTTCAAGGCCTGATATTATGTTTGCAGTGAGTGCTTGTTCTAGACACCAGGTTACACCTTTGACTTCCAATTTGAATGCAGTCAAGAAGATCTTTAAGTATCTTAAAGGCCAACCAAAACTAGGAGCTTCAGCAGGGTTCAAATGGAACAATAATGACTGATCATATAAGAGAACAAAATAAATAAGGTCAGAAGCATGTAGGCAAATCACATAAGTAATCAAGATAGAGAGGATATATGTTCATGAGAAAATCCTTAACTGAATAAGGTCAGAAGATCTGTACCTTATTCCGAAGCAAAGCAATAATCACAAGAAACACACAGGAATATCAAAATACTTCCCTCTTGACCTCACCCCGAACCTAAAGAAATGATGAATTCGAATTACAAACCATTCATTTAAGTTATACTTTCCATTTTTAGTAACTTTCCATTTTTAGTAACTTTCCATTTTTAGTAACTTTCCATTTTTAGTAACTTTCTATTTTTAGTAACTTTCCATTTTTAGTAACTTTCCATTTTTAGTAACTTTCTATTTTTAGTAACTTTCCATTTTTAGTAACTTTCCATTTTTAGTAACTTTCCATTTTTAGTAACTTTCCAAAATTAGTAATATTCATCATTTGAGATTCTATTAAGCATTTTGAATAGCTTAGGGACTTAATATGCCAACCTTACAAGTTTAGGGTTAAATATGACAACTTTCCATATTTTGGGTTTAATATGCAAAAATCAACAATTTTTCAAGGTTAAAAGCGTAAGTAAAATATCAAAGTTTCACATTTTATTCAGATTATACCTTCCATTTTCTGTATTTACAAGTCAAACCCTTAATTTTACATAATTTACATATTTAGTCCTTTTGGTTTATTAATTAATTAAACAATATCTTTAATTATCCATAATTACAAAACAAGCCCTTATAGATTCAAATATGACAAAATCATACTTTATACATTAAATACTAACCAAACCTTCCACTTTTCAGAATTTACAATTTCAGTCCCTCTATTTTAATTAATTAATTTCTAATTACTTATTATATGTAATTAACCATTTTTAATCCAAAATTAATATCAATATTGACATTTTATACCCACAACTTATTTTTATACAGAACTAAAAATAAGTATAATAACATGTCTAAAACAGACCCCATAGTTTCAGAAATTACAAAACAAGTCCTTATACTTTTAAATCATAATTCGGCTAACTAATTAATTCACAAAACCCTAATTTAATTTTTCCCAATCACAAACATAATTATTTCCCAATCATTGGCATTAAATGCACCTGGAAAAATTATCAAAACCCTAACCCTAATTTGTTTAAGCCATTTTCTTTCCTTTTTCCCTTTTATTCGAAATCGGCAAACCAAGTTAAATCCCAAATAAACATTTCGAATCTTTTATAAATTTTTCCAACAATTTATCTGAGTTATATATGATATAAAAAACCCTAGAAAAATATAAAATCAAATGTACAAATAGTTTTTAAGCCGATTTCATAATTAACTAAAAATTAGGGTTTCGAATATGATCTAATTATTTCGACCAAAATAACATGCATGAATATTTTTCTTAAGCATAGAACGAATTAATATGATGAAAAATGAGGTACAAAAATACCTTTGATGATCCTTGGTGATTTTAACTGAATTTTTTGATCCCCGATAGCTCCATATTTCGAACCCAAAACAAATACCACAATCGAACCAAGCACTTTACAATCTTCCCACTATTTTTCCCACAATCCTTGACCTTCAAATCACCCTAGAAAAATCGTGTTTGCCCTGGAAAAATTCTTTTGTGCCGCCTCTTTGTTTTTAGGGTTTCGGTGCATTTGTTTTAAGGAATTAACAAATGAAAATGCATTTATAATAATATACATGGGTATTGGCCGAAGCTTTTGGGGCTTTCAAAAAGGATATATCAGATTTTAAAAAACTTGCAAAATTAATTTTGGTTATTTCCATATTAATTTGATTTAATTTCAAAGTTATAAAAAATAAATTAACATATATTTCGGCCTAAAGTATATATAACATAATTTTAATTATTATTTTTTCTTACATAATATAATAGGTTTTTTTAATCTTACAAAAATTTCAAATGTCATAATGTTGCATTTTTTATAAACTTTCTATAATTAAAATGGAAATTTATTTAAGCTTTTATGTACTTTTCTTTGCATTAGGGGTATTTTGGCTAAATTTTACACTTGTTGAGATTTTTAGGTTTTTACAACTTCTTCCACCTCTAAAAAAAATTGTCCTCGAAAATTGAAATCTGAAAATGAACCGGAAATGAAAACGAAATGAGCGAACGAAACGAACACATCACCGAACTAGACAAAGAAATGACGGATAACTAGACTCGCATAGACTTCTCTCGGTCCCCAGGTAGCCTCACGCTCTGGGTGATTACTTCCAAAGAATCTTCACAAAAGGAATTAACTCTGTGTCTCATGGACTCTCTCTTGACGAATCCAGAATGGATTCACGGTTCCTTGGACAAAGACATATTAGGCTGGAATCTGATCAAATAGGTTAAGATGCGACATGCAAAGGTGATAATGGTATGCCCCTCAAAAGAAGATAATGAAATACATCGTGACGTGCGAGAACTGAGGAGGATGCGCCACGATACGAAAAACCTCTCCAATACGTTCCCAAACAGCTCAAACGGACCAATGAATCGAGGATGAGCTTGCCCTTGATACTCTAAATACGTCTTAACTCCTCTGGAATGGCGAAACTTTCAGAAATACGACGATCTAAATTTGGAAACTCTAAGTCACGTCGATCGGCTATCAGATTAACTCTTCTGTCGGCGATCTAGCCTCTTTCAATTTTCTCCTAGCAACAGACCACTTTCTTATTCAGTATCTCGATGAGCTCCGGTCTTCAATCAAAGTTCACTACCTTCATTTCACATGCAAATAGGTGCTCAACATTGTCTACCATTCAAAAGCTCGGAAAGGTGCTGCCTTGATGCTGCCATGCCAACTATATTGTAGGCAAACCCCACCAAGACAAATATTCATCCCAGCTACCGTGTCCCGATTCTAAAGCACAAGCCCTCAACATTATCTTCCAAGGTATGAATGGTCCTCCATTCTGAGTTGACCATCGGTTTGGGATGAAATGCTGTACTAAAACTTAAGACGAGTTCCCAAGCTTTCTGTAATCCTTTCCAAAATCATTGAGGACGTAGACTTCGATGATCTATGTCGGATCACTATTGAAGTCCGGTCATGTATTTTTTCACTACCGTGTACCATGCAGTCTAACGATTTCCTGTCGAAAAATCTCCGCCAATTTACTAATACCATAGTTCTTACAGACCCATGGGTTAAGGAAATGAGCAGACTTGGTTTGGCCGCATCAACAACAACCCTAAATCGCTTCATGTCTATTCTGGTGTAGTAGGTAATCTGTAGTAACGAAAGTCCATGGAAATCTTAATCCTATTTCAACACAGGAATCTCCAACGGCTGTAACCAAACCACTCAGCCCTTGATTTTTGTTCAATTTTGACCTGCTGACAAAGTCTATACATTTGGATACAAAAGTAGCCCAAAAATCTTGTTTCATGCCATTCCACCAAATGTCTGTTTCAAATCCTGTACATTTTTGGTTTTTGAAACCTGGCATGAATAGTAATGGAGAACTATAAGCTTCAGTCATAACCTTCTCGCGAAGTGCCTGATCATTTGGAACACATAGCCTATCTTCAAACCACACAACACCGTCATCATCAACACTGAACTCAGTATGTTTACCGTCTTCAACATTCTGCACAATAACCCACAACTCACCGTCGTCCCTTTGAGTTTCTTTGATCTGTAGCATGACGGTTTAACTCTATCCTCATACTCGCCAATAGACCACCAGAACCTCGATACACATAGCTCACATCCCAAACGCTCTATCTCCATGATGGATTTATGGAATCAAAACATGATATCATCCTAGATTTTCGACTAAGTGCGTCGGCAACCAAATTAGCCTTGCACGGATGCGATTCTGGATGTTAGGTGCATAATCTTTCAGAAGTTCCAACCATCTTCTTCTGTATCATGTTAAGTTCTCGATGAGATAAAAATATATTTAGACTCTTATGATCTGGTAAATATATCACAAGCTTCACGCATACTGATAGTGTTCTCAGATCTTCAATGCAAAAACCACGGCAGCTAACTCAAGATCATGGGTTGGATAATTTACTTCATAAGGCTTCAGCTGCCTTGAAGCGTAGGCGATCACCTTCCTATGTTGCATCAAAACACAACCCAAACCTTTCTTCGATGCATCACTGTATATCTGAAAACCACCGGAACCTGATGGAAGAGTCAATATCGGAGCAGACACTAATCTCCGTTTCAATTCCTCAAACTCTCATTACGCTAATCCGGTCAACAAAAACTTCTCACACTTTCTCATCAGCTGGGTAAGAGGTAAAGCTTAATCGGGAGAAACCCTCAACCAAAAAGTCGGGTAATAGTCCAGCAAGCCACAGAAAACTTCTCACCCTTCGTCAACGTAGAAGTAGGGTCTCGGCCATTTGTTGTTTGCTTCAACCTTTGTGGATCCATAATGATGCCGTCTGCAGATACAATATGACCAAGGAAAGCGACTTGCTGTAACCAGAACTCGCACTTCGAAAACTTCGCATACAACTTCTTCAGTCTAAGAATCTCCAACACAATCCGTAGATGTCGCTCATGCTCTTCTTCAGACTTGGGAAGGTAAACCGAGGATGTCGTACGATGAAAACAATAACGAACTTATCAACGCGCTACTCGTGGAAAATACGTTCTTCCAAATCCATAAACACGGCCGGTGGAGCATTTGTCAGACACGCGTAAGGGATTAACAAGAGAACTCGTAAGTGGCCCATAACGCGTACGAAAAGCAGTCTTAGAAATATCCTGTTCTCTCACACGAAGTTGGTGATAACCAGATCGCAGATCAATCTTAAAAAGGGAAAAAAAAAAAATATTTGGCACTTTGCAGTGGTCAAACAAATCGTCGATTCGCGGCAAAACGAGGGGATAGCTGTTACGAACTCGTAATACGGTTGAGTTCGCGGTATAACAGAATACACAAGAGCCTGACCTTACCTATCCTTCTTCTGTAACACAAATAAGACCGGTGCACCCCACGGTGAAACACTGGGTCTAATAAAGCCATTCTCCAACATCTCCTGTAACTGCTCCTTTAACTCCTTCAATTCAACAGGTGCCATACGATACGGAGCCTTTGAGATAGGTTCAGCACCGGAAATTAACTCAATGCCAAATTCAATCTCTCTAGCCGGAGGAAGTCCAGGAAGTTCATCGGGGGGAAAAAATAACATCAGCGAATTCACGAACAACAGAAAGATTTTCAATATTAGGACTCTCCAAAGATGTGTCCATAACAGAAGCCAGAAAACCTTGGCACCCATGAGAAATCAATTCAAGACGTGCCTTTCATAGGCCAGAGATGAGCTTAACAGACTTAAGCGGTGAGGAACCATGATAAACAAATTTAGGTTGGCGAACGTTACCAAAGATCACAGTCCTAGCATAACAGTCAATGGTAGCTTGATGAGAAGCCAACCAATCCATGCCAAGAATCACATCAAAGTCGAGCATATGGATAGGAAGTAAATTCGCAGGACGAATACGTTCCATAACATACGTTAGGGCAGTTAAATATTCTGGTCAAAAAGGCATATGGTTCTTCATTGGTTGAATATGATTATACGTTCAATTAATGGGTGTAGGAGTCATATTAATTTCTTCGGGTATGTCACCTCCTGAACGATCGATAGAAAACGATTAGCAAACAAAAACAAGATAGGTTACGGAAGGAGAGTTACGCAGAAGGAAAACTAATGTCTACCCAATCACTCACAGGGTCATCCATAGCCTAGCTCTTAGGTCATAAAGACCTCGTCATGATTAACCTGGCAGCTCTGATACCATAAATTGTAACGCCCCGACCCTAAAGGGTAGAAGTATTACAATTATGGCTTGTTGACATCCAAAAGGCAGAAACATAATCATAACACAAGCATAAACAAAGGACAGTCTCAAATAATACCCAAAGGAAAATAAGTCAACATGACTTAAGGTACATAAGTTCTTAAAGGACAAACATATCCAAACGAAATAACCGAAATAACGAATGTCTCGAAAAGAAACAATTCATATATCAAAACTAAGATCTCTAGGGTAAGTCCACACTCAGCACTCATAGCCGGAAAGCAACCCCAACTCCTAGCTTAGATACCTGCCGCAGGAAAAGAAAGTGTGGCTGAGCTTACAAAGCCTAGTGAACAGATATATATAATCGAAAGCAAAAGATAACGGAAATCAAAGGATACGATACAAGGTACAAAGGATATCACAATACCATGATCAACAGGATTAAAATTATAAGGTAAGACAAATCAGAAGATAAATCATTAGTAGAAAGATTAGATGAATCAGAAAGTCGAATCAAGTCCACTTACCCAAGCCACAAACAAATCATATCATGGAAACCATGGAGTAGCGAGCTCCAAATCGTGAAAAGAGTGGAATTGCACCAAACATCAGTCACCTCAAATATCCAAATCTCATATGTCATAATCCATCGGCAATACAAAAACAAACTAGGATGCCCATACATACGCCCCTTCAAAAAAATAATAATCTTCATAGTGCACATATAATATCCAAATGGGGAGGTGTGAGAAATCACCTCACCTACACATGAGTCATTGCCACAAGGTGCATCAAATGACACGGCCATGTTACCTTCATGGCTAGGAAACAAATAGTGGCTCGGGTCTCAAACTGAAGGGTTTAAAGCAAAGTCATATCAAAGTTCATTTCAAAGGGATCATAGTAAAGGTTCAATGTCAAAGGTTCAAATATCAAAGGTTCAATGTCAAAGGTTCAGATATCAAAGGTAGCATAGCAGGGTTCAAATGGAACATAATGACAGATCATATAAGAGAACCAAAATAAAAGGCTCAGAGCAAATGTAGCAAATCACATAAGTAATCAAAGATAGGAGGAATATGTCTTTTGAGAAACTTAACGATAAGGTCAGAATATCTGTACCTTATTTCCGAAGCAAAGCAAATAATAAAAGAAAACACCACGGGAATATAAAAATCACTCCCCTCTTGACCTCCGAACCTAATGAAATGTATGAATTGAATTACAAAACCAATTCATTTAAGTTATTACTTCCTCACTTATTTTTAGTGAATTTCCGTTGTTTTAGCATACTTTCCATTTTTTGTAACTTTCCAATTTTTAGTTAACTTTCTATTTTTTTAGGTAACTTTCAAATTTTTTGTAACTTTCCATTTTTAGTAACTTTCTATTTTTAGTAACTTTCCATTTTTAGTAACTTTCCATTTTTAGTAACTTTCCATTTTTAGTAACTTTCCATTTTTAGTAACTTTCCATTTTTAGTAAGTTTCCAAAATTAGTAATATTCATCATTTGAGATTCTATTAAGTATTTTGAATAGCTTTGGGTATATTAATTTGCAAAAACCATTAATATGTTTTGGGTTAAATTTGACATCTTTCCCATATTTTAGGGTTTAATATGCAAAATCAATATATTTCAAGGTTAAACTGGGTTGGATTTTCTATGGTGTGTCTTTTTTTCTGTTTATTTACTGCCTAGGGGACGAGTGTTTACCTTGACAAAACCCTTAATTTTACATAATTTACATATTTAGTCCTTTTGGTTTATTAATTAATTAAACAATATCTTTAATTATCCATAACTACAAAACAAGCCCTTTTTAGATTAAATATGAACAAAAATCATACTGTATACAGTAATACTAACCAAACCTTCCACTTTTCAGGAACATTTACAATTTCAGATCCCTCTATTTTAATTAATTAATTTCTTATTACATCATTTTATGTAATTAACCATTTTAATCCAAAAGTAATATCATATGACATTTTATAACCCCAACTTATTTATATACAGAAATATAATAAGTATAATAACATGTCTAAAACAGACCCCATAGTTTCAAAAATTACAAAACAAGTCCTTATACTTTTAAATCATAATTCGGCTAACTAATTAATTTACAAAACCATAATTTAGATTTCCCAATCACAAACATAATTATTTCCCAATCATTGGCAATTAGATTGCACATGTAAATATTATCAAAAACCCTTAACCCTAATTTGTTTAAGCCATTTTCTTTCCTTTTTCCCTTTTATTCGAAATCGGCAAACCAAGTTAAATCCAAAATAAATATTTAGAATATTTTATAAATTTTTACAACAATTTATCTGAGTCATATATGATATAAAAAACCCTAGATTAAATATAAAAATTCCAATTGTAACAAATAGTTTTTAAGCCGATTTCATAATTAACTAAAAATTAGGGTTTCGAATATGATCTAATTATTTCGACCAAAATAACATGCATGAATATTTTTCTTAGCATGATACGATAATTAACTTATGATGAAAATGAAGGTACAAAAATACCTTTGGTGATCCTTGGTGATTTAAGGTAATTATTGAACCGGTTTGCTTAATTCTGGGGGGGGGGTCCCCCCCCCCCCCCCCCCCCCCCCCCCCCCCCCCCCCCCCCCCTTGGGGGGGTGGGGGGGGGTATGGGGTGGGGGGGGGGGTGGGGTGGGGGGGGGGGGGGGGGGGGGGGGGGGGGGGGGTGATGAGAGGGGGGGTATGTGGTTGAGGGGGGGGGGGGGGGTGGGGGGAAACCCAAAACACAATACCACAAAATTCGGAACCAAGCACTTTACAATCTTCCCACTATTTTTCCCACAATCCTTGACCTTCAAATCACCCTAGAAAAATCGTGTTTGCCCTGGAAAAATTCTTTTGTGCCGCCTCTTTGTTTTTAGGGTTTCGGTGCATTTGTTTTAAGGAATTAACAAATGAAAATGCATAAAAAAAATATACCATGGGATTTGGCCGAGTTTTTGGGGCTTTCAAAAGAGATATATCTGATTTTAAAACTTGCAAAATTATTTTGGTTATTATCCATATTAATTTGATTTAATTTTCAAAGTTATAAATAAATAAATACATATATTTCGGCTAAAGTATATATACATAATTTTAATTATTTTTCTTACATAATATAAAGTATTTTAATCTTACAAAAATTTCATAATTGTCATATGTTGCATTTTTATAATTTCTATAATTAAAATGAAATTTATTTAAGCTTTTATGTACTTTTCTTGCATTAGGGGTATTTTGGTAATTTTACACTTGTTGAGATTTTTAGGTTTTACAGTAATTCATTGAAGGAGTTAGAAGTTCAAGATCAAACATCCAATCAGGACCTTTGCCTTTTTGAATTCTCCCTGTTTCTCAAAGAAGTTACATAAAGTAGTCTTGAATTTTCTTGTTACCCTGTTGTTAGACTTCTAAAACCTTTGCTGCTAGTTAGAGTATCCCAAAAGATAAACCTTCATTGACTTGCCATCAGACTACCCAATTGATCTAGGGTAATTAAGTATAGTCTAGGAGGACATCCAACAAGGTCTCATGAAACTGATGTTAGGAGATCTTACATCTAATTTCATATAAGGAGTCTTCATCTGAGGTTTAGTCACCAAAACTCTATTAAGCACATAACAAGCAGTATTGACTGCTTCAGCCCAAAATTGAATAGGTAAAAGAGAGTCTGCTAACATAGTTCTAGCAGCTTCAATGAGAGTCCTATTCTTTCTTTCTGCGACACCATTTTGCTGTGGAGTCCTTGCAATACTATATTCTCTCTTGATTCCTTTCTTGGCACAAAACTCATTCATTAAATGATTCTTGAACTCTGTTCCATGGTCACACCTGATGGTCTTCACTTTATGTCTTAGCTTGTTTTCTAACCCCACAATCAAATCATGAAGCATATCATATGTCTCATCCTTGTAAGCCAAGAAAAACACCCAATGAATTCTACTAAAGTCATCAGTAACCACCAGCTTAAGTACTTTTTCCTATTTACACTTCTCTTCTGAAACAGTTCCAAATAAAATCCATTTTGGAGCAATTCTAAAGGTTCTCTGACCTGTTTTTCTTTCTTCAATCTTCTTGGCAACGATGCCTGTGCTGTTTACATTTTCTACATTGCCAGACATGAATGATCAAGCTTGAAAGTCGAGGAAGGTAAACCTCTACCCCTAACCAGATTGCCTTGAACCAATTTGTTAATATAAATTGAAGTTTTCATGCCTAATCTTCTGTACCAGAAGACAGCTTCATCCTTTGTTGCCCTTTGCACAACCTCCCCCAAACACGATTACTCCTCCAGAAGGTAATTATATTTTTTAGATCCAGACTGTTTATTCATCATTAATTCAGGAGCTCTACGTATCACAAGATCTTCATCAACAATCCTTAAACTTTGGTCGAGATAAGATAAGACACTCCCTGATCAGTTGAAGGAAACATTATGCTTCTTATCACAGGGATTTGAGAAACAGATAGAAGATTGAAACTTTAAGCTCCTCTCATAGCTGACTTTCTCTAATGGTCTTGCACGATGTCTTGATGGTTTCCTCTTTCACTCTCCGTGATTACTTCCTCCTTTAGGATCATTCCCAAAAGCACATAACCCACCTATTTTGAATAGCAGTTAAAATCAGACAGCTTGTCCTTGTCTCCTGTCATACTTCCAGAGCAACCACTGTCAATTATAGCATAATCTTTGAGATCTTCTTCTGGATTGCCCTGTACAAACAATTTAAAGAATTAGACTCGTTTAGGGACCCAAGTCATAACTGACTGGATTACCCCTAATGGAGTTACTTACTCAATTGCTTGAGTGTGTAAGATTCCATTATCCCTTATTCATAGAAATCTAGATAAAGCTCCTTTTGGTTCCATGTTTATGATTTATCATTGGCACTCCCTTACGACACTTATAATTTTCGGAAGTAATGTTTGTGATCCAACAGTACTTTCTTTCTTAACCCCAGACTAGATTTCATAATGTACTTGGGTCTTTCGTTGGTCTGTGAGGAGTCCTCTGTGGTAGAAGACCTTGTTGATGGTGAAATAAACTGAGGTTCTAGGTTAACTTTATATTATCCATCCTTGGCTATAAGGTCTACCAGTACTTTGTGAATCAGTATGTGTGTGGTTACTCATTGGTCTAGCAAAGGTTACCCTTGTAATAAACCATTAGCCAGTAACTGATAAGTGCTTTAATTACACATATCTTTTACCTTTAAACAATGAGCTAATTGACCAAAAAACAGACAAAAACTGCCAATATATGTTTTGTTTTGCATTTGTATTGTGCAGGAAGTGGATATCAACAAAAATAGACAGAAATAGAGCCAAAAATGACAAAACTGAGCATGGAATGGAAAAGACCTTGTGCAGAATCTAGCCAAATGTCCCAATAATTCCAAACGTCAGAGGTCAATACTGCAAGAATCAGCAGTCAAAACCGCGCCATCAGCCGGAACTGAAGAATACTTTGAATGCAATCTTAAACCCATTCTGATGGGCCGGGGAAGCCCAATAGTAGATTTATGAGACTGTGAAGACCAAATGGTGCCCTCAATCAATTTCAACAGCACATTTGTGTGCAATTGACAAAGACTGTGAAGGTACTTTCTTTGAAGGCCCACCCAATACTAGCCCAGTTACAGCCAATCTAAGCCATTGTACCACAAAACCCACTTCATAACCTTATTGGGCCTTAAAAAGCCCAATAACATAAGCCTAAACCTTATTGGGCCCAGACACACTTAATTGGGCCCAATACAAGCCCAAAAGCCCAAAACAAAACCCAAGCCCAACAAAAGCCCACAATTCTTTTTATAAAACCTTAGGGACTAAAATTGCCAATTTTAAAAGTTGTTTTATAAAAGAAAAAATGGTGAAATAAAGAGAGGGACCTAAAATATGCCACAATGGCAATTCTTTTTATTATGTTTAAAAAAAAGGGCATGGTTTTGCAATTTACCAAAACCCTTTTAGTTATAAAACGCAGGGACCATTATTGCAATTTCCCTAACCTTTCTTTATTCTTTTGTTATAAAAATCAGAGGGACCAAAAGTGTCACTTTCCAAAACTCATTGCTATAACTGTTTTTTGGGGATAGAAAGATATGACAAGAGAATGAAAGTGACCGGGGCACATTTTTTGCCTCTTCCCAATACTTCTCTTTTAACCCTGCTACAATAATGTACTCAAACACGTTTAACCGCCAAAAACCACCTCCCTCTTCACCATGGTTTCTAGGCCAAACCACCTCCCTAGTACACCTCTTCACCCAGCATATCTCTAACATTTCCCACCTCCCCATTACCCCTATAAACCTTCCCAGTTGAAAATACACAAAACCCGCTACCCCTTCATGGTGAGGAGGTGTACAAAAGGACATGGGAGGGCTAGGATTGGTATGCTGACTTTCTACACTCCAAGAAACACAACCCCAAAAGAGCCAGAAGTCTTTGAAGACCTCTATAAAAGAAAAAGTCAAGCCAGAAGATGCCTAATCCTGTATTTTTTTTTTTTACTTTCTTGATTTAATGTTAATAAAGTTTGCTTTATAGTTATTGTATTCAGTTTGTTTTAAAAATTTTAAAGTTTGTATTTCTTGGAACGTTTAAATAAAAAATTTAAGCTGTTCTCTTGTTATTGCATTTGTCGAAATTTCAAGTATAATTTAAGTTATTTAATTCTGTTTAAATCATTTAAAAATGTGTTAAAAGTTATTAAACCTCACTTATAATTGATTCTCTCAGCCTGCATTACCCATAAAAAACAGTTAACAACCTTTTTATATATTAAAGGGGTGTTTGGTTTAGACCCCAAAATGGGTCATATGGGGTTTTTCATGGGTTGTAACCACTCAGCCAACTTTGGCTGAGTGTGTGGGCTTATTTAGATTAGCTTAATCAAACTTTTTAGTAAAAAATTTAGTTTTTTAAGGTCCTTTGATCAAACTGCCAAAAATCTATAAGCCACATTGTGTTAAACCACTTAAGCTGTGTAGACAGCTTAAGCACACCTTGTTTGTGCTTATTTGAGTGTTACTAGCCCCTTTTAAGAGCACCCTTGTTCTGTTATTATGAAATTGGCCAAACCAAGTCAAATTGCCTAAATGTCATTTCTTTGTAAACCCTTAATTTCAAGCCACAAATTCAGCAACTTTTTCTTAACCTTAAGCTCTCATAGTTTGGAAATAGCTCATTTCGCCTTCCCCTTATAAATATGTTTTGTGTAGCTTGGATTTGGCTAAAAAGCCATTTAGAGCTTATTTTCATCAAGCCCAAAAAGTACCCTTTAGCCACTGCATTGCTCCCCTGATGCTAGGACACCACCATTCAGCTCCCTTTATTTAGCTTATTTTGTATTATAGCTCCTAGTTATTTTAGACTTTTATTTTAGCTCTCTTATTAGTTGAACCTATAAAGGTCCCCACACATACTTATAGCTTATCTAAGCCTTAGGATCTTTTAGCTTTTATTTATAGCTTATTAGTAGCCCTTTAATTCCCCAAAATCTCATAGCTTATTTCCCCCTTTAGCTTAGCTTATTTAGGGCTTAAAGTTCCCTTTTTTCTGTTTTCTTTTAAAACTGTCAACATAGCTTAAGTCATTTCCAGCTTATTTTAGGGCTTATTCTAGATACTTTAGCTTATTTAAGAATCCCCTAGCCTATTTATCTGTTCCCTATTAGTTGTAGCTTATCTAGTTAGCTTAAATCCTAAAAGCCAAGAAAAATAAGCCATAAGCTTATTTAGCTTTTGCAGTCCAAAAGCTCACTTTTCTAGCTTATTTAGTGAGTAAAAAGCATAAGTGCTTTTACAAAAGTTACTCCCCTTGAGCCCCTTAACAAGTTTTCTTTTATAGCTTTTTGATAATAAGCTGTTGGACCTACCTTGTAATCGGGGTCCACCTCAGGGACCAATTGTGTAATTTTCTCTTTTGTAGTTACCTTTGTTAGTCCCTGTGGTTAGTTAGCCTGTTACCCCGTTAGTCCTTGTGTCCTTTCACTGTTAGTCCTTTAGTTATAACCTTAGTTAGTTTTATTTAATTTAATTAATTAAATTAGGTTTAATTTTAATTAGTTTAATTACTTTAATTATAAACAGTAAAATTTGGGCATTTTTATATTTTTAGAATTGTTAACTTTTTCTTTATTTAATTTTATTTTTTCAGAATTTTTATAACTTTTATTTTTTGTCTTTTTCTATTTTCTTAGTTTTTAGTATTTAGGGTTCCCGATACCTGATTCTGTTCCCCGTATTTAATTTAGATTTAATTTTAGGATTTCCCTATAACTAATTTTGTTTCCCGTAGTTTTTAAGATCCCCATTTCCTATATTTGTTTCCCGTAGAATAAATTAGATTTTATTTAATTAATACCGGGTGCGTTTTACCCGTTACATTTTTCGTTTTACATTCAAACGACCTCCGTTTTTATTCTAGTTTTTTTTATTTTTCAAATTAAGTTAATTAGAATTTAATTTTGATTTTTAATTTAATTTAGCATTTATTTTCTTAATTTTTAGTATTTAGGTTTCCCGATACCTGATTCTGTTCCCCCGTATTTAATTAGAATTTTAATTTAGGATTCCCAATAATATAATTATGCTCCCGTAGTTTAAATATCTATCATAATTAACTAATTTTGTTTCCCGTAGTTTTTAAGATCCCCATTTCCTTTGCTTGTTTTCCCGTAGATTAAATTAGGTTTTATTTAATTAATTTTAGTTGTAATTATATCAGTGTTTCCATCATATATTCTCCATCATTCAATTTCTCATCAAACCAGGATTATTTTCAATTGCAGCCTCGTTGGGACATACGACCCGGGAATATCTCTTCCGGAATCTTTTTATCATTGATTCTTATATATTTAATCTCTTTGTGTAGATTTTGACCTTTTGCCTTGGTTAAGGGCATTTGGTTGAGATTTGCATTTGAGTTATTTTATATATATATACTATCAGACGAATCAATTTTTGGCGCCGCTGCCGGGGAGGCATTTGCTACGATTGTTATCCAACTTTGACCTGAACTTGTCTTACTGTTAATATATCATATTAAAAAAAAAAAAAAATATTTTTCTTTTCTTTTTATTAGTACATATCATATAAAAAATTAAAAAACCAAAAAAAAAAAAAAAAAAAAAAAAAAAAAAAAAAAAAAAAAAAATTGTCCATAAAAATTAAAAATCACTAATTGGTAAAAATACCAAAATATAATATTCTCCACTGAGGTATTATCATAATAAGTTCCGGTGAACTATTGAGTTCCCAATCGAACCAAAGATTTAAAACTTGCCTTCTGTGTCACTTACGATATACGGCTCACCTCATTTTGATTAACAAACTATAAAGTGGGTATAAGGAGGGTTGTTCCTAGGAACTACGACCCGAAAGGAGAAATAAGCTTCGCGCTATTCCTACTCCTCCGCTCACCTGTGCGTTTTTCATTCTGAGAGCTACCGTGAAGTAAGATTGATTATTTGGCTCATAATAGATCTATCACCTTGTCCGTTTAAAATAGACTGTGAATATATTTTAAATCCAAAAATCCAAAAACATTAGTGTAAATTTTCTTTTTAAATTTCCATTTTGTGCATGCGCACTCGATCTCAGTCCCGTGAGCAGCGACCTCCTCCACCAGAAGGACCGCCAGTTGTTATCGAACCTCTTCGTATAGAATACCCATTTCAGGAAGATCCTCACGTAGAGCCAATGGCAGACACTCGAACTATGGCTCAATTGCTCCAAGCACCCACCGAGGGCTACGAGGACGCAATTCTTATTCCTGAAATTGTGGCAAACAATTTCGAACTGAGGCATGGGTTAATCAATCTTGTCCAAAACAAACAGTTTTTTGGACATGATAAAGAAGACCCACATGCTCATATCCGTTACTTCAACAAGATCACCTCCACAATGAGGGTCCCCAATGTTCCAATTGCTACGATTAAGCTTATGCTTTTTCCATTCTCTATCGAGGGAGCAGCCCGAATATGGCTAGAAAAAGAACCCCCTCGATCTATTCAAACTTGGGACGATCTTGTATCCAAATTCATCAACCAGTTTTTCCCTCCCTCTAAAACGACGAATCTTCGCAATGAGATCACCAGATTTCAGCAAAGGTTCGATGAATCGTTTTATGAGGCTTGGGATCGTTTCAATGATCTACTTAGGGCATGTCCACACCATGGATTCTCAGAATTGCATCAACTTGATACATTCTATAATGCTTTGAACATTAATGATCAAGATTCATTGAACTCCGCAGCAGGTGGAAACTTTTTGGACAAAATGCCTCGCGAATGTTTAAAAATCATCGAGAGCAAGTCCAAGGTTCGTCAAACACGAGCTAAGGCAGTTGTTGCCAAGGTAAGTACAAACAACTCTTCACCAAGCTGTTTCCCTGATGTTGTGAACTTAAGGATTTGTCGGCATTGCTCTTAGACAAGGAAGAAACAAGCTTCTGCTCAGCTACAGCTCCTGCACCTAGTCAAAGCAGTTGAGCTAAGTTGTGTTACTTGCGGTGGTGCCCATTCTCACAAAATGTCCAGCCACTCATGGCTACCTTTATCGGGACAAATTTCTGGAGTATGGTGTCACAAGCCGCGTGCAGCTAATTACAACAAGTAAGCTCCATTTCCGACATCAAATGGTTTGCAAATCATATAGAAGCCTTCCAGGATTTCCACCCGTTCAGAAATCTCAAGCTATTAATGCTAACCGATTTCAATCGGTGGAATAACTTTAACCAAAACCGGGAGAGCAAATTTCAACCAAATACAGAAGGTGGAAATTTAATCAGTCCAATTTCAGTCAGAATCAATTCATAGACCCCAGGTTAATCAGTCTCCAGTCATATAAAGCCCCGTTCCTCAGACACCACAGTGTCACAAGAACGATTTTGACACTTCGTCAAGGCTATTGATGCTATCATGAGAAATATTGCAGAATAACCTCCAAACAAGGGTCAGAGCATGCAAATCGAAACAAAAAATTGAACAATTAAAATGGCCAATTCTGACTGATATGTTGGCTAAGTTTGTATTGCCAATACCGACTTCTACTTCTTGGGTCAGGGACACTCCCTGGTATACAAAGTTACTAACCTAGAGAAGATTTAATGGGTATCACTACCCGGAAGCGGTGTTGTGTTGCCATATCAAGGACCTCCTATTCCTACTTCTTCAGTAGTGAAACCAACACACGGATGGTGACAAAGGACCAAGTGCTTCCTTCTTGTTCACAAGTACTGCACCAGTCCAACCTCGGTAGGTCCTGAACCAATCGCAACACCAGTTCTGAGCCATTGTTGCTCTGTTGTTGACTCACGTTGCCAAAATACTAAAACCTTCAGTTTCTCTTCCATATCCTTCGGGCGTGATAATGTAAAGAGCCGTAATCAAGCTAATGAACAAATCGACAACTTTCTATGAAATCTTCAAAGAATATGAGTTTCAGTTAGCTTTTACGGATGCTCTTGTTTTAATGCCCAAGTTCGCATCGACTTATGAACTTAATTGGGAATAATAGAGAAACTTATGAATGAAAGGGCTCGAACTTCCAATGAACCAGTCTTGCTCGAACTTCGATGATAATGAATGAAACATTGTTCCGGCGAGTTCATCTTGAAACAAAGTTACCCAGAAAACTGGAGACCACCGGCAAAGTTCCTGATTCCTTGTGATTTCCAGGGATGAATGAGTGCTTAGCATTAGAGATCTCGGTCGCTAGGCATTAATTCTATTGCCATTTTCAGTCTGGAAAGCTTTCACTTTGTCTCTTACTCCAACTTTGCCATGACTATCGAACTTGCGGATCGATCAATCTCTAAACCAATGGGAATTGACCAAAAAGAATCTCCGTTAAAGTGGTGTATTTCACTTTCAAGACGACTTTGTGGTTGTAGATTTTGGCCAGACCCCCGAGTCCCTTTAATGCTCGGGGGAGAGGTGTCTTTCTTAAAAACCGGTCGTGCTTGATTGATGTGCACAAGGGGTGAATTAACTCTTAGAATAGGAAGTGAAGCCATCACTTTTTTTTTTAAAACCCCCATTTGGATCAGGACTTCGGAGATATCGGCCAATTACACTCACATGACGGCAAACAAGATTGAACGTCATTGATATGGCTTGTGAGGAATACTCTCAAGAAGTTTTGGTTTTTTACTGATATAATCTCGAATGGAAATGCCACTCCGTATCATGATCCACTTCGTTGGTACTTCTTCTCCTACCCTGACTCCATTTGGGGGGGGGGGGGTTTAGTGATTTCCTGCTTCTCGAAGAAAGCCGACTCTTTCATAGTATCTTAGCAGGAGATCCGGATTTGTCCAGCATATTATCCATGCTGCTCTGATCCTGAGGGGGGCATTCTAATTCTTGAAAGCCATATTGTTAGTGAACCACACTTTCCCCCTCCAAGTCAAGGAAACTTATCTCCCAGAAGTTCACTAACTGAGATTAAGGTCTGTTGGAAACTATTACAGCCAATTCTTTCCATTGTTGAACCTACTGAGTTGAACTCAAGGAACTGCTCCCCATCTCGAGTATGCATTTTTGGAGGGCTTGACAACAAGTTGCCGTTCATTATTGCCTAACAGAGTGGATGTTGAGAAAAATACCGCTCTCGTAAAAGGTCTAAAGTACCACTAAGGCAGAGCTCTCGCTTGGAAACTTTCTGAATTCAGGGTATAAACCGGAATTTTGACCACAAGATTCTTAATGGAAGAAGATATGCACAGCGGTCCACATCAAGATGAGTAAATTCCAAAAAATCCACGTGTATTAAAAAGGAGGTTGGAAAAGTACACGAAGCTGGATTGATTTACCCTATCTCGACAGTCCTGGGTTAGCACGATACCTTGTTGTTACAAAAGAAGGGAGGAGGTTATGACTTTGGTAGTGAACGAGAAAATGAGTTGATTCCAACTCGTTTGGTTACGGCATGGGCGGGTATGCATTGACTATCGTTAAGTTCAATGATTGCCACAGCAAAAGACTCTTTCCCTCTTCCGTTCATGGACCAAATGCTGGAGGTTAGCGGTGAAGAATACTATGGTTCCTCGATGGTTTATCCGGTATATTTCCAAATCCCCATTGGGACCCCCAGTGATCAAGGAAAAGACTACTCTTTTACTTGCCCATACGGAAGTTTGCTACCAGTCGCATGCCTTTCGGCCTTATGCAATGCTCCCGCACGTTTCAACGAATTGTAGCCAATCTTTCATGACATGGTTGAGAAGACCTTGGAAGTCTTTTGGACGACTTCTCGGTCTTGGGAAATTCTTTCCAAAACTGCCTCTCCCGTTTAGACCACATGCTTCAAGGTGTGAAGGACACCAAACTTAAGTCTAACTGGGGAGAGCCATTTTTGGTCTAGGAGGGCATTGTCCTCGGCCATATGATTTCTAAGTAGGGATTGAGGTTGACTAAAGCCAAAATCATGTCATTTCAATAAATTACCTCATCCCACCACCGTCAAAGGAAAAATTAGGAGTTTCTCGTCATGCGGTTTTACGGCGGTTCATCAGGATTTCTCAAAATAATCTCTGACCATGACCCATTCCGTTGAGAAGAATACTTCATTCATCTTTTCCAATGACTGAATTCGAGCTTTCAAACAGTGAAAGATAGACTTACGGATAGCTCCAATCTTGATTGCTCCAAACTGGGACCTTCCCATTGAGCTTTATGTGCGATGCAAGCGACTTGCATAGGATGCAGTTTTGGGGGCAACGTCAATGCGAAACATTTTTCGGCCTATCCACTATGCTAGTAAGACCTTGATTGAAGCACAAGACGAAACTACACACGACTGAAAAAGAGTTACTTGCCATAGTGTATGCTTTCGAGGGAATTTTCAGGTCTTACCCTCATCATGAACAAAAGCATAATACATACGGACCATTCCGCCCTCTTAAAGTATCTCTTTGCAAAAAAGGGATGCCAAGGCGAGATTGGCTCCGATGGGTGCTCCTGCCTCCAAGAATTTGACTTCAAAGTTATTGATACTAAAGGAGCCTGAGAGGAACCTCGCAAGCCGATCATCTGTCAGATTGGAAAAACCCGTATGAAAAAGTCAATGATCTAAAGAGATATAAATGAAAGTTTTCCTCTTGAGACGTTATATTTGGTGACCTTCGTGGAGATTCTAGAACCCCGTGGTTGCCGACTTTGCAAATTATCACGCGGGTAACTTCGTAATTTAATTTTATTATTATGTGAAGGGCATGTAAACAAACAGAACGAATATGTTCTTCTAAGGAGTAAACATTATTTTTGGGATGACCCCTTCTTGTTTAAAATTTGTGCGGATCAAGTGATCAGGCGATGTGTGCACGGCAATGAAGCTCTTGAGATTCTCTCAGCTTGCCACAATGGACCCACCGGGGACTTTCATGGTGCAAACCTCACATGCCAAAAATATCTTTGACTCCGGTTTCTTCTGGCCCCCTTCTATAAAGGATGCCACGAGTTTGTCAAGAAACTGTGACTGTGCCAACGTCAAGGAAAACTTCACATCGTGATGGAGATGCCTCAAAACTCCATCCAAGTTTGTGAAATCTTTGGACATGTGGGTCTTCGACTTTATAGGGCTGTTCCCGTCTTCACGATTTGGGGAACCAAGTATATTCTCGTGGCAGTCGACTATTTGTCAAAAGGGTTTGAAGCAAAAGCGCTCCCCACAATGATGCCCGAGTAGTTTGCATATTTCTGATATCTCTCTTCGCCAAGATTTGGTGCTTCCCCGTGCAATCATAAGTGATCGCGGAAACCCATTTGGTACATGACCAGTCGCAAAGGTCATCGACAGAAAATATGGAGGTACTCACGTCTCTCCACCGCTTTAATCACCCACAAACGTGGGCAAGTGGTAAGTATCAAATCGGGGTTTGAAAAGATTCCTTGAAAGGGACCATGGTGTAAACCGTGCCTCCTGGTCGGACAACTAGAAGATGATGCATTATGGGCCTCCGCAAGCTTACGAACACCATCGGGGTACTCTTACAAGCTTTGTGTATGGAAAGGCATGCCATCTTTACGATCGAGCTTGAGACACAAAGCCTACTGGGCCATTAAAAGCACAGCAAACTTCGATCATATAATTACGGAGTGATCACCGGGAAGTTCAACTCAATGAACTTAATGAACTTCGTGATCATGCCTATGAGAAAAACTCTATTGATATATAAGGCCAAAAACAAAGAGGCTCCATGACTCCAAGATCAAAAACCGTGTTTTCAACATCGGTGATCGAGTCCTCCTCTTTAATTCCAGATTAAACGTTTTCTCGGGCAAACTAAAATCCCGTTGGAATGGCCCTTACACCATCACTAAAGTATTTCCATACGGCACTGTTGGAGCTTTCTCATGCCAAAACGGGCCAAATTTCTAAGTGAATGGTCGGGGGGTGGGAGGGCTAATCGCGTACAAGCACTTACTTTGGATGGGAACGTACCACAACTTGGTTGTTCCAGATCTCCAAACTACCCCAAGGATCAATAAATCTTGTGATGGGTCCAAAGCTTCGTGACCCTAAAACAAGCGTTCGTAGGGAGGCACCCCATGCTTATCCGTAGTTGTAATATAAATTAAGTGTTGTTGTTGTGTAACGATAGCTTGTTGTTCCATTACCGTGTATCCTTGTTGTTGTTGTTTATTGTCCAGGATTTGCCCGGATTGTTGAAGAACTTCAGTTTTGTTCATTCATCAAGAGTTTCACATCCTTCAGCTTATTTGGGAATCCGATATCCTAATCTTATCGGATAACGGTTTTATACTTTTGGCATACCTCATAAATGTCCTTAGGATTAATGTAGTCCATTCAAAACATCGAGGTCGATGTTTTATTTTAGTTTTCTAGTTTTGGGGGGTTAGGGAGGTATCTTCGATTTGACTTGTTTCCTGCAACATTGGTACCACGTAAACCCGTTTTTACCACCAAAAATACCAAAAAAATGAAAAAATTGAAAACTTTTTCAAAAAATATTATAAGTGTTTTTTTTGTCGCAGTTCTTGCTTTATCTTTTGGGTAGAATAGATTAATTTTTGACTTAATGGGCGTGTTAGACGCCCTCCTAGATAGAAGTTCTTTAGGCCAAGCTTTCACGAATTCTATAGCGTTGATTTAAAAAATGTGGAAGAGCGGAGAGGAAATGAATAGAGTTATATATAAGTTTATGTGTACTATGCAAGATTCTTCTAAAAAACTTATACGTAACTTGTGGTTTTTTCTCACGTGAATTTCTAATACACCTAATCATAACGTACTCAATTTAATTCAACTAAGTCAATCGGATGTTTCAGAAAAGCTTCCTAATTTGTAAACTTGAGTTTTCAAAGCGAGATTTTGTAGTAATTCAAAGTTAATGTCCAAAGAAGCATGAATGAAATGTGAATGCAAAATTGCATGAATATTGATAATTATGCAATGAGCATGCAGTTGTTATTTTGGAAGCAAGTTAAAGATGTGGCGTGATAATCCACTACGGATAGCAACGAGCGTGGGGGTTTAGGGTTCAAACTAAGACGTCTTTGCGTCTAGGGATTTTGGTGTGTCGTGATATCTCATTGGAGATAAGGTCATAGGGGGAGGGTTCAAACTAAGACAAACTAATCCTTAGCCATATTAGGATAAGGTGTTGTAGTGATTTACCACTAGCTAGCAAAGGGGGTGGGTTTTCAAACTAAGAACACCGGTCGTTGGTTGGTGATATACTGATCGTTAACAAACGAATGGTAGGGGTTCAAACTAAGCATCGCATTCCTAAGCGTTAAAGAACTTATGGTTATGATGTTAAAAATGTTGCAAAAAGTTCTAAGTTTAAATCTCGAAATCAAGTTATTTCGAAAAGTCTTAATAAGTTTGTTGCTTTGAGTCATGATTCTTTTGGAATTTCTTTTCTATGAAAAATAAGTGGTCTCATGGTTAAAATAAATATGAGTACAGCGGATTCAATCGTATATACATGTTGGGGAGTTTGAAAATTCAACAAGTCTTAAGTATGAGGGCTTAAAATTGTTTAACTTATATCGACAATGATATCTTGTTTAATTTTTAATTTGTTGGATCTTGTGAAAATTCGACTCAGGACGATGAATTTATCCGTATTTGGACATCCGATGATCTCTCTACGGACGCTTCTCATTCTATGATCCAGTTATGATAATTAAAGGAAGTCAACTTGTTAAAAAATGAGGAAAATCAAAATATTAGTTGTAGTTAAGTGTAAATTCAGAAAATGGTGAAAACGGGGCTTACGTGTTTAACTTCATATCATTGTGTGAGGGACACACAATTCCTTAGTTTGGGGGATTTGTGATAATTAGTGCTTATATTACCACATATCTTTTACCTCTGAAAACGAGACTTAATGTCCACATAAAACAGACAAAAACTGCAAATATATGTTTGTTTTGCTTTGTATTGTGCAGGAAGTGGATATCATCAAAAAGACGAAAAACAAGCCAAAATGACATAACTAAGCATGGAATGAAATGGAAATGGAATGGTGTCAAAATCAAGACCAAATGGGCCCTCAATCATTGACATACAGACCATTTGTCGTGCCAATTGACAAAGACTGTGAAGACTTTGAAGGCCAAATCTAGCCCACAGTTAAGCCAATCTCAGCCATTGAAACACACAAAAACCCACCTCCTTACCTTATTGGCCTTGAAAAAGCCAATACACCAACCCTAAACCTTATTGGGCCCAATAACAAGCCCATACAAGCCAAACACAAGACCAAAACAAAAGCCCAAAAAATCTTTTTTATAAAACTTTTGGGACTAAAGTTCATTTTTAAAAGTGTTTTATTATATGAAAAGTGGTTTTAAAATAAAGCCAAGGACTTAAACGGCCAAATGGCAGTTTTCCTTTTTGTAATAACAGCTGGGACAATAATTTGCAAATTGCCAAAACTCTTTTTCTTTTAAGTTATAAAAACGACAAGGGCCATTTGTGCCACTTTCTAAACTTCTTTATAACTAAAATTCGGGCTAAAACAAAATGAAAAGAAAAGGAAAGATGGGGGGGCATTCTTGCCTCTTCCCCATTCTTTCCTTTTAAACCCTGCAACCCAACCCCTGCCATAACCACTCCCGCCAAAAAGAACCATACCCACCCCAAATTTACCACGGTTTTGGCAAAAAATCCTACCTACTCCAGCTCACCCCTACTCATCTCCCTACCTTACACCTGCCCCTATATCTCTCTCCCTACACAAAAAAAACACTCAACCAGAAGTATCCCTCAATGGTGAGATTGTTGTCTACATGAACCAAATGGAGGGCTAGGATTGCTTGGGGAGCATTGTGCTCTCACAACAAACTCGTCCCAAGTCTTTTGGACCAGTATAAAAGAGCCAAGACCAAGCCGAAGCATACACACCATTTTTTATGTTTTTTTTAGCTTAAATTTAAATTCCAAGTTTTTTTTTATTCATTTAAGTGTAACTCAGTTATTTTAAAGCTTTAAGTTGTAACAACTCTCAGTTTTAATAAAAGTTAAGTGTTCTTATGAAATTACATTTGTCAAAATTTGAAATATCATTTAAGCTTTTTAATTCTGTTTAAAATTGTGTAAGAATGTGTTAAATTGTTCAAACTTTACTTATAATCACTTATCTTAGCCTTTACTTCATTTAAAAAGCTAAAAACCCGAAATTTACAAATTAAGGGGGTGTTTGGTTTTGACCCAAAATGGGTCAAATAGGGTTGTGCATGGGTCAAGCTCACTCAGCCAACTTTGGCTGAGTGTGCAAGTTTAATTAATGCCATTAAAAATTACAACACTTTTAAGTTTAAAAAATAAGTTTTTAGATTTCCTTTTGGTTTCTGTCAAATTTTCATTAAGCTCACTTGAGCTTAAGTGCTCAAGCTGCATAAGCAGCTTAAGCACTTTGAGTTTGTGCTCTTTGGTGTGGTTTTTTCTACCTTTTACCCAACCTTGTTGCTGTCCCTTTGTTTGACCAACGTCGTAAGTCAAAATGTTGGCTTGCAAATTCTTTGAAAACCCTAAGTTTAAGACCATTATTCTAGACGCTTTTTTCTTAACTCTTATTAGCTTAAATTTTGAAAATAAGCTCATTGACCAACACTTGTTATCTCGGTTTGTGCTTTGTTTTGGCTTAAAAAGTCCTAAGAGCTTGTTGCAATAAGCTCATAAAAGCCCTTAAGCTCTATGTGTTGCCCCTCCCTGGTGCTGAATACCAAATTTTCAGCACCTTTTTTTATAGCATATTTTGTATTAAGCCTTAGGGATGTTTTTGATTTTATTTTATTGCTTATAGGTAGCCTTTAAGTCCGGTATATTCTTGTAGCTTAACTCCCTTTAGCTTAGCTATTCTAGCCTCAATGTAGCCACTTTTTTCTTTAATAAAGAACTGTTAATATAGCCTAAAGTACTGCCCACGCTTATTTTAGGGCTTTTTCTAGAAAACATAGCTTATATAGGTTTCCATTTCCATAGCAGCTTATTTCCGCTCAGTTTTATAGCTTTATTGATGCCTTAAACCCCAAAAAGAAGAAAAATAAGCTCTAAAACGCTTATTTAGATTGTTGCAGCCCAATAGCTATTCCATTTATGGCTATTCTTTAAGATTCAGTTATGTGCCTTTTATGAAAAATGCTCCCATCAAGCCCCTTAACAGCTTTGCTTCTTAGATTTTTGCTATATAAGCACTTATGGACAACCTTGCTAGTAGGGGTCCACTTCAGGGTCCATTTTGTGATAATTTTGTCTTGTCTAGTTAACATTGTTAGTCCTGTGGTTAGTTAGACTGTTACCTGTTAGTCCTTTTGTCCTTTCCACTTGTTGTCCTTTTGTTTTAACAACAGTTAGCCTTAGTTAGTTTTATTTAATTTAATTAATTAAATTAGGTTTAATTTTAATTAGTTTAATTAACTTTTTATTAAATCCATGTAAAATTGGCATTTTTATATTTTAGAAATGAAAACTTTTTTCTTTATTTATTTTATTTTTTCAGAATTTATGATAACTTTTATTTTTTGTCTTTTTCTATTTTCCTTAGTTTTAATTAGTTTTTAATATTTTAATTTCATAAAAAATCAGAAATTAATATAAAAAAATATTTTTACTTTTTTGTAAAATTTTTTTCCTTTTTGTCATCTAGTGTCTAGGAAAAATATAAAAATTAGTATAGGCCTTATTTTTCTTAAATTTCAGTTTTAGACCCGTTTTACCGGGTGCATTTTACCGTTTCTTTTCGTTTTACATTCAAACGACCTGTTTTAGTTCTAGTTATCTTTATTTTTCAAATTAAGTTAATTGAATTTAATTTTGATTTAAATTTAATTTAGCATTATTTTCTTAATTCTTATATTAGTTTTTAACTCATACCTTATTTGTTCCCCGTATTTTTATTTTAGATCTATTTTTAGGATTTCCTTATAATCTAATTTTGTATCGTAGTTTTTAAGAGCCCATTTCCTATACTCGTTTCCCGTCGATTAAATTAGGTTTTATTACAATTAATTAGTTATATTTATATCAGTGTTTTTCCATCATTCAAGTTCTCATCAAACCAGGATAAAATTTCAATTGCCAGCTCGTTGGGAATAGACCAGGGAATATCTCTTCCGAATCTTTTTAATACAAATGGAATGTGGCTGAGATACCACATTAACCTCAAGATAATATGTTTGAAAAAAATCCTAACACTAGTGTTTATGACATGCCATAAACACTTACAATTCTAGAAGCAACTAGCAATTGTAACTAGAATAAAAACATCCAAAAAAGCTACCTAGCAGCAACCGTGAAAGTAGACGAACTTTCACCTGTTTTTGTGCTTTTTAATAAGTTAGCCAATTAATCATACACATTTTCAACCTCTTCCTCGCTTTCGTCATTCAAGGCAACATAAGAATTAGACACAATGATATTAACACCCTCATCGGCATTAGGACTTCTTCTTGGGGACGCAGGAGGTACAATAGCCTTAAAGGGATGATTCTTTGACATGAAAGACACATGAGACAGGCCAGATTTAGATGCATTACCCACATTAAAAGCTCCTATCTTTGGCACGTTCGAAGCAACTTTAGGCTCATATCTAACATTTTGTTTAACCAATTGACCACCAAACAGACCACCATTAGTGGACCTAGATTTAACCTTCTTCCTCTTTTTATCACCGTTTAGAATCCATCATTAACCTTCTCAGTAGTAGAAGTAACTATAACCTTCTTAGGACATTGGTCATGAACATGACCAAATATCTTAAATAACTAACAACGAGATGGTTTCCATTCATATTCAATGCTAACCGTTTTTCTATAGAAAAACTTAAATCCTCAATTAAAGGAATACCCATGGTGAGAGTATCTTTGAGCATGTCATTCGCATTAATTTCAATCAAACACCGGGAAAAACTACTTCGCCCCCCATGGCTCAATGCACATCGAACTAGTATATGAATCAAGCATTATAGGCGTACCAATTTAAGATGCAATTATGCTAAGCCCATCATCCGAGAAAACCTCTAAGGGAACATCATGTATCTTAACCCATATCGGAATACGGGTTAACTCTTCTTTACATAACCGCACGTTCATGGACCATTTCTTAAGTATAATAGGAATATTATGTACCATCCATGGTCCACTTTACAGAACATCCTTCAAGCCTTTAGTTGTTTTAAATTTAAAAAAGAAGAAACCTTTAGCGTTCATCATTATTCTCGTCAGACCAAAATTTCCCCAATTATTCAGCGTAATACTCCTAGCAACAGGAAGCGCAACCCGCTTACCAATTAAATAAACATAAAGTGTATTATCAAATCGAGTACTCATCATTTCGACAACCTTTCTTGGTATATAAAAACCAACACCACTACACAAGTTTTCAGCAGGTAGTGAACGAAAATTCGCCTTAGGTTTGTTTGGTTCTAAATTCGTTAATCTCGTTTCATCAACATAAGAGTTAGGTACAATCTTAATATAGTTAATATCAACAGATTATACAATGGGTGATTCCATGCTATTATCCCCACCATAAGTAACATTAGTCACATTACTCGTAATTGCATGTAACTTCTTCCAAACAGATTAAATCGCAGCCATAGCAGCTTTCTACTCTTCCCTAGTCATCCTCGACTTTACCACCTCATATTCCCCCGCCTCAATCCACCTAGTAAGAACATCATTGTTCTTTAGCAATGAAAGAGTGACACCAAATATAGTAGCTATATTATTCTTATTTTGAAATCATAAAGCATCCCCATTACCAGTCGTATTAACACCAAAAGCCCTTGCATTAATACTACTATCATACACATAAGAAGTATGGAGCAGTCCCTTAACCTGGTTACCAATAAAGCCATCAGCAGCCTCATGACCAACTGTACTCAAATTAGGTTGAATACCTTTAGCCAAGACATATTGCTTTGAACTTTCCACTCCCACATATGACATTGACTTCCCACTTATTGAAGCAGCTTGCACCATGTGTTCATCCATATTTAAAGAGAATAAGAGGTCATCATTAGTTACATTCCTCAAATAAGTAGGAGAGTCCAAAGTATTATCGGCATCATGCAACTTTTCACTACGCGTCTTCTTAGACGATGATGCGAGGGTCGTAGGACTTCAACAAGAAGTTTTACAACTCCCTAGGTAGAGTACCTAACCATTGTAGTCATAGTATAGGAAAGACTCAGGGGTTATTATCGTTCTCTAGGGGAATAGGTTGGGAAGGCTTGATCACGGTCTAACAGAATTCTAGGGGTTGAGAGAAGATTATATTTGTGTTTTTATATTTTATAAAAGCAGGTAAATCTATGGTTTGAGAGGTTGGTTTGGTTAACTAATAACTAAACTAATATCTATTCTACTGGTGATAACTTTATGATAATTAAATGTATTTACTTAATCATGCATTACTTATCAGATTGCTTCTCCTAATCCTGTTGCCTTGTCACACTTGTGATGATCTGTGTAAGTATTTCCTAGGTCCTAAGAGTATATTAAATGCTTGTGAAATATCTTAAGAGGGATCAACCATATAAGGGGGTAAGGTAGTATGAAGACTGTTACCTCCGATGGTATCCTTTCTACGCACTCGTGTTTCCCTAGACGTGTCTACACCGATACAGACAAAAGTTGGTTTTCTAAAGCCTAACGCGCACATTCATCAACAAGAAGCAACAGTAATAGGATCTACAATCCGACTTTCAAGCAATCATAAGCAAATATAAAGGAGGGTTTAGCCTCGCATGTTATAAGGAAAGCAAGAACATGAATTAATCACACAACACATAGACATATTAATTAATGAATAACACTTTTACTTGATTAAAACATGGATAGAAGGTAGTTACAATAGGGTTTTGAGGCCCTAAGAATGACCTTTAAAGCTGCTACAAAGACTAGGGTTTGTCTCCCAAAAGTTATACAAGGTTACATACTTAAAACCCTAAAATCGGTTTTATATTTATAGAGATATCGCGGCGACGGCGTCTCTTTATAGTCCTGAAGCCATCGCTACGTGAATGATTCTAGATCCTCTTTAAGTCGGCCACGTCCTGACGTCGTCGCTAAATTCCTGACGTCGTCAAGAGATAGATCTCAACGGCGTCGCTTTGTGCCTGCGACGCCATCTCCACGCTCTGTAAGCAATACTTCTTCAAGGATTTGGTATAGGTCCATAATCTTGTCCGTTTCTTCTCCAAATGAGCCCAAGTCACGTGTATTTCCTCCAAATGCCATCCAAGTGCTAAAAACCTGAAAACAAACGATTAAGCACATAATCTGGGCATATTTGCATGATTTAGGGGGTTAAATGACTCCGAAATAGTGTATAAAATGACACCTCATCAAATACCCCTACACTTAAGATTTTCTTGTCCTCAAGCAAATGTGATTTTTTACATAGACAATAGCAATATTGAGGGCATTTAACCTACTCTTTAAAATCAGTTTACGACAATCGTAATTAAAAGCACGGAAAATATATACTAGCACCTCACATAAGTGTTTGGAATTCTCTCTTTCTCTCGGGTGTATAATAAATTATAACAACTATAGGAAACAGAAAATTAACACTCATTACTTGTCATAGCATATAAATTACCATAGGTTTGGTAAAGGATCAAACCTCCACCGCTAGGCTTTTAAGGGTTGTGGGGTGTAGGTGTAAGATAACATTAATAGAAACGGAAACGAATAGGATACATTTGGGGAGTGACTTTTTGGGTGAATTTGGGGTGAAAGGGTTAGCTAATTATTTATACGAATACATGCTGGTTGGGTTGCTAAGCCAGAGAACTCAGACAAAGATATACAAACTCTACAGAACTCTACATCAATCTCTTTTTTTTTATTTTTTTATTAAAATATAATACATCATAACTTGGGGTTTATAAATGCACCCCTACACTTGAGTTTTATAACTTATAATTATAATCTAACTAATGGCCCAAATTGAGGTGGATCAACATAACATGGAGATCATTTGACAAACATATGGGGGGTATTGACTTA